>JAAAKL020000246.1:0-49424 GCA_010016065.2 Carybdea cf. marsupialis auct. non (Linnaeus, 1758)
TGTAAAACACAGTTGGGCAAATAATTTCGTTGATTCCCTTTCGGTTATTTTCTGACGAATGTACTCTGAGGAGTGTCGGACGAAAAAAGCTTTTTAGTACAAAATGAATTCGCTTTTTCGTGCAGTTTTGGTTATTGATATATGAGTTAAGCTCTTTTTTTCTTGAGAAGATAAGTGTTTTTAACAGATTTTCAATATACGTTAGATAATTGATAAGTCAATTAAGATAAAGTAACCAGAGTTATTATTTATCACGTTAGCATTAAGATTGTGCTAAAGGCAAACTTCGCCCGGGCATGTTATGAGACTTGCACGTCTTCCGTCGCAAAGGCGACGTAAGGCTGTATTTTAGGTGCGGCATTGCTTTGCAAAAAAATATTTTAAGAACTAGAGTATTGGAGTAGGAATGTTTGGTAGGACAGTTGAGGATGTCATGCAAGAAGACTGTTTGACAGGTTCAGTTCCAAAACTCCTTTAGCAGACCTAAAATAGGTAAATGGCATGTCATTATTGAAAAATGAGATCAACTCTGCATAAAGTTTGAACATAGAATCTCATATGTAGTTTTTGTAAATTAACGTTATTTAATGCTTGTGTACGTGAAAGTCAAAATATGTTCATTGATCATATGTAACATATTGTAAGTCCATCATCACTTTTTCTTGACGTCTAAGTCCATAAACTATTCCACGTGATAGAAACAATTACTTCGTTCCCAACTTATGTTCACACTTAGAACCAAAGAACACCCAGTAAAAAATTTCTTGTCACCGGTTGTAGTTTTCTACGATATAACACATTTTCTGTTAGTTGTAGATATTCTTAAACGACTAGGAGCGATTTTCAATTAGATATTGAAATTCGTTGTATTGAAGCGTCTCATTTCCAGTAAAAGCTTCCCTGCTGATCTTTCTTCTCACTTTTTGTTTTCAGTAAACTTGAAAACTATGATGTATATTGCAAGCCATCCCATTGGTATTTGGGGATAGTGAGTACTTTAAGGGTCACACTATTTATATCATCTTTTACCTTTCAGGGTTCCAGCTGAGCATACTTTAACGAAAGCACGATATGATATTCAGGAACAACTTGGAACCGATGTCGTACCTAATGGCTTTGTATTCTTACGAAGTGTTGGACGATGTCTGGCAGCAGTAAGTAAACGAAGTAATAGCTTCCTTGAACTCGACGTTAGAAGTTAAAATAGATTCGAACCACGCAGTGTTTAGAGCTGATTGATTTCAACATTCTATGAATTCGTCCCTCTTCCCTTTAGTTGTCGTCAAGGAAGTACATCTCGTGCATTTGCGTTTTGCTTTTCATCCTCAATTTTCTTCCCTTCAAAGAGGTCGATTTTCAAAGAGTGTCACATTTTCTGAGCCCATTATGCTACGTTCCTAGTTTTTTTACCTCAAGAGAAAACTCTAGGCGCCAATGGCAGTGAATGATGCACGTGATCATCATCTAAGAAAAAAAAAAGGCAGACCGTATATGAATCCTTTTTAAATGGTTATAACTTTGGAACAGTTACTTGGTTTTAGATAGTTTTTCTTGCGCAATGATTTAAAACAATTTTTGAATACATATAACGTGTAGCCTCGTGCAATTGATCGGCCAAAAACGCTGGTTAGGGGAAGTAAAGGCTTATGATAAACGCATGTATATAATATCTAAACAGTTCGGCTTTATATGAAATGACCCAAATTTTCTTTCCAGAAAAGATGGAACTTACAGCATTCAGAAATGGACAAGCCCCGCTGGAAATCGGTACCGGCTAGATGATTATAGGGGAGTCGACCTTAATTATTCAAATTTATTTTTTATAATAATTTTTCAATCCTTCGCTCAAGGCAGAGTTGCCATTTCAAGGTATTGAGTTACTTTGAAAGAAGTAGAAAGAAAAAGTAAGCTGAAAAATAGATGTAATTAAAGACAAAAAACCCGCTAAATATTTCCAAGAAGATGGCGATTGACAGAAGATTTGAAAGTGTAAGGATCACAAGTAAGAGGAAAGCAGAGTGAAGACACTTTTAAATCTAATGTCAATCGCCATCTTCTTGGAATTTTTTTATTTTTTTGTCTTTATTTACGTCTATTTTTCTGCTTAATTTCTGTTTCTACTTCTTTCAAAGTAACTCAATACCTTGAAATGGCAACCCTGCCTTGTATTGAGTGAAGGGTTTAAAAGAGAGAAAAATATTTTCTTCCTCTCCTCGAGAATCTTTATCCTTATCTTTATCTTTATCTACACTCTCTCCTCAGGTAGGGTAAGCTGTGATTTGCAATAAATATTTCTGGTGTTACCCCCTGAAAAGCCTTTAGTTCTTTGGATTTAATTTTGAACCTGGTTTACTACTGGGAGGGAAAGTGTGCAATGATGCTTTGTGGTAGAATGGTTGATATAAGCGATAAGATCTTTTTACGTATTTGATCAGACTGATTTACGGCTGCTTCTCTTTACATATAGGTAAATAAAACCCAGGAAGATCGACTTAAAGCAAAACATTTCATACCTCCTGTGGTAGGTATTGCCGATTGGCATTTTTTAGTATTTTCTTATGTTGCCATGATTATTTTTCTCTGTGAAAGCAACAACGTTTTCTACTCTTAATGTCACCGTTCAAGAGCCTTGATTTCATGTTTTCAAATGAAATCTCGCGTTCAGGTATGCAAATCGAGTCGACAGATCACAATTTACACGCGTGGTGCCGTGTCGGCTGTTGTCGTAAAGTGACATTGTGTGACAATCAACTTTGTTTAAAATTGCACTGAAGGGCTAGAAATGTGGTCTACCCTAAACCCCTTCCATGAGAGGCACCATACGAAATTGAAATGTATATTTTATGAAAAGATGAAGAGATAAAATTGACTCGAAAATTATCAGAGCACAAAACTAACTTTCTTTATTGTTGTAAACCGATTGCTAAGATGGAGGTGGGCGGTTAATCACATCAGCCTCACCCACTTACCCTTTTGATGATAAGGTACCGGAGTGCAGGTACCGTTTCTGGCCCTAAGTACTGGGGACAAGCGTCATAGAGTGCTGTCAAACTATGATCGACCTATAACAAAAAGAGTGGGACGTGTTGGACTGGCGCGTTGTTGTGTCACTTATGTCAGTTGAAGTGAATGGGGTTAGTGCCACATTCATTATTGAAGATGGAGCGCTTTGTGTTCATTGATTCGGGAACACTGTTTTTGTGGTATTAGAGGATTGTAAAGTGTCCACTTGGCTAAATTCATTTGCCATATTTATCTCAAGAAGTCTTTCTTACTTAAAAAGAAAGAAATATGAAAGTAGATCTAAGGAATTTGGGAAAGCACCGAACAGACCCGTCAGAGTAATACGTTATTGGAAATGGCACATTTTGGTGCCACTTATAAGCAATACGTTTCTTAATGACATCCATTGTGACGCATTTTAGGTCATTTGGCCCACTGAAAAATGCGGGTCATATAATCAGGATAGTTGTTGATCAAAGAAGGGGCTCGTTGCCTTCGCAAACACAGGGCTAAAAGTCAATGTGAGATTGAGTCGTGATGTCGTCGTAATGAGTCGTGCTAGCGTTGATCTCTTGCGATATATTGTTAAGAATACTTGGGGATCATTATCGTAGAGAAAGTCGATATAGTTGTAAACATGATTTTGGATTTTATATTTGTATTTTATAATTCAAAGCAAGGTTTGCGTTTTATGTGACTTTCCACAGGCGTTTTCACCGGAGTTATTCCTGTTGCCATGCACTCATTCAGATTTGGCATCCATTTTATCACGAGAAGCGAACGATGTTTACCTAGCTGGTAAGTAAAATTATAGCTGTGTTTTCTCGTCAAAGTGCTCAAGGTGCGCATTTAACTTTTGAGTTTTAAACTGGTAGATCTAAGAGGTGGCATTCATAAAATATGTTAGGATTATAGGTATTTAAGATTTTTAATCCATAGATTCCAACAAAATCAAACAGACACAAAACTTTTAGGCCATGCAAATTCTATAGCTATGAAATTATTTTCAGCACTGTCGTATAACAGTCTGACTAATAGACAAATTTAAGAGACAAGAGGTAATCTAAGAAAGGAAAATTGAAAAGCTGAAAGTAAAACACCAAGTTCTTTAAAACAAAAGCTGCTCTGCTTCCAGTTCAAAGTAGGGGCAGCCCTTTTTAATGGATCATTATGTTACAATTGTAGAAAGAGGTGATGATGATCATAAGAGGTTATAAAACAGATAAGATGAATCCACCGCAGTCTGAGTTAACACGTATGCTCCTGTTTCGTTAGCTAGTGGTAGGGTTGGGTGCTACACCTGTTCCTCTCATATGTTGACCACCTCCCCAAGCATTTTACCGACCCCGTAAGGATAAAGGGCTAAGTAAACCTTGGAACCGTTGAATTTGTAATACGTGTTCAATACCATTCTAATATCGTGCCGTGTGAGCAAATTTTACGAAAAGTGAATATTTCCGTAATTTGATAGTGGAAGGGGTAATGAACACCTGTACTGAGTCAAAAATAGTTTAGCCAAGATAAAGTTATAAAAGGAGAGTAAAACAGCCCTGCCATTCCTAAGGCTTCGCTACTTCGAAAAATCTGAAGCTCCTTAGAATTAAGTGAACCTTTGAAGCCAGAAGGGTTTTATGCACGTGTATATACTGATGTAAAACGTGAAGTAAAGGAGCATATTAAATTGGAGATGACTATCACCGTAAACCAGTAAGGAAACCGGTTATGTCAAGAACGTTTCGTGAATTTGAAGAGAGCAGATATTGCTGCAAATAAGAGCATTCGGTAGAAGGTATTGAACTTGTGATAGTTCCGGCATTGGTGATAAGATCAAACGACTAAGAGAAGTGGATATGAGAGAGGCCATGCGGGAACAGTAGTGTGACATGCTTGTGACAAAGAAGGACACAGTAAAGCAAAACGATTCGTAACAGGTTGTAGAGTTCACGAAAGTTTCTATCGTTGCTGTTGTTTTGGTCAACCATCGCCAGTAACAGTGAGTTACAATAATTGTGAGAGGTTGTTCACAGGCGTGTTAATTCTCAATTGAGCCCGTCCCCTCAAGGGTTTGGGTTATTTTAAGGGGGTTATTGAAATTTGTTACATATAAAACGTCATTTCAAAATGTCTTAATTGAGGCTATTGCTTACCCCGCTTGACATCAGCGGATAACGTGAACTGTTGGGGACCTATTGTGAAGGGAGCTTGATGGAGTATTGAAGGTATGGTCTATAGTAACAGACGTTTCCGCACCTCACTCTGGGTCATAGCGATTTGTATCTGAACCAGGTTTTTAAAAAGTAAACAAACTAAAATTTGCATTAAAGTGTAAAACATTTTTTCTGCATCATTCAATTTTGATTGGTAAAGTTGGTAAAGTAAAGTGTAATGAGTCATGTTGGATATGTTAACAGGATGGACAGGCACTGTTCGACTGGTAGACAACCCATCGAGTTAACGTCTATCAGTTTAAACGAATTGCGGTTGATTCCGAAATAAATATGAATGCCTGTGTGGTCGTTTATTTACATTCATTTTTGTATCCCAATTCCAGGGCAGACTGTAGCATATCCGACTTTGCTCGATGGTGACTACGATTCTTCATTTAACACACCTCCCGGCTACCATGGATACAGAGGGAGTAGAGACTTATCTGATGAATCAGGCACAACAGAAGATTCACCCAACGCGAAGAGGGAGGATGGAACGGACGATGGGACCGTAGATATACCCGATACGTCCACGCAAAGAGACGACGCAACTCCGTTAAATCGACTAGAATACGAAAATGAGAATGTTCCCAAGCAGCAGTCTATTGATAAGTACCATAATGGTAGGCCAGTCCCTGGATCTGATCAGTCCGAAATGCTGAAGAAAATACCGAAAGCAATGAAAAAGACCTCAACAATGAGTAATAAGATAAAGGGATTCGGGACTGGAGAAAGGAGCCAGTCAGCGCTTCCTGCTATACAGATTGTCCAACCACAGACTTCCGGACAAGTTGCTGGTGATTCAAACAGAATTGGAGTCCCAACGCCATTGCCATCTGGTAGAGTCATACCCAATCCCCATACGTCCAACAGCAAAGCAGGGCACAGTTCAACAAATAAGGAACCCAACAGCAGAAACATATCTCGTGCTTCAGCTTTTGATGATGGAGATGATTACAATGAATTTTATTATGAAGACGGTTCGTATTATGAATTGTCGGCAGGGCGTAATGACGAAGAGATAGCAGAGAATGATGAAGATACCGCTAAGAACACTGCAAGTAAAAACGTCCGAGGTAGTTCTCATGAAGACACCGATCAACAGCCAATTTCCCACACAAGTGCTCGTGGGTCTGTAGAGGAAGATGCCGTGGAAGATAAGTATGTGCACTCTTAGAGTACAGTATCTGTTACTCCATTACGTCCTTCATTTATTCATGTTATGCTCTTGATCCTTCATTTTACGGTCCCGGGTTACGTTCGTTCTCTTTATCTGCGCCCGTGACCCATTCAGGACCTTATAGGCCGCGTATTTTCAGGTTGTAGCCTCTCTTTCGAAAGTTGGCAGAGACCCTTCCTCCCCCAGCGTATTTATACGTAGCATACCTCTCGGTTGCAGTGATCGTCGGCAGCCTCAAACACTGGGAATGCTAGCAAGGGAAATGACCCGACTCAATCCGCGATTGTCAACTATCCTGTTGTTTTAAACCGGATCAAAACACTATTTCTTCTGGTTCTGTTTATCTCTGAAATAATATTCACGCTTCAGAAACCTTCCATTTTGTTTGTTAACAAGTTAGATTCCCAAGACACAGGGGGACTTTAATCCGGTAGCGTCTTTCCAGTACTTCTTGATCGTGGAGTTTCTTTTTGTGCCATTTTTTCCTTATTCATTTAAACTTTCAACGATTGTTGTGATGACCTCTGTAATGCGTAAGCTTCACGTAATCCATCTCAAAGCCTCTCCAAAGCGACATCTTTTTGTGACAATTTCTATCCTTCAATGAAGCCAATAGAAAACGATGTAAAAGTTAGGATAAACTTTTCCTAATTGTCTCTTATGGTTTAAAAAAGTCTTATTGATATATACTATATATATTATATATACTTGAGTTTTTGAATATTTTTGTCTCGTAAATTGTACTTCTATATAGACTGTCTAACGTAACCAAAGTTGCCCAAACATCACTTCAGATGCGTTGCCATGGAAATGTTATAGCCAACAAATAACATCTTATATACAACATATGGGCTAAGCAATATTACATCGAGGCGTGGTTGGGTAAAAGGTTTGGACTTCACATTTAGATTATGATGTGACAGTTATATACCACCAGGACCGTCTAGGGGGAGGGTGGGTGGGGTTGGAGGTCCGGGGCCCGCAGCATTTTTATTCCATGGCACTTTGGTCATCAAAACAGCCTTAGGAGATTCGCCCAGAAACCTACGTTGCCCTGGTGCTGTGAAATAGCCCGGGGACCGCGCTGCCTCTCGACGGCCCTGCATACGACAGAACGCTATTCACTTCTTATCGATATTTGGTTGGTGTGTAGATAATACAGAGGAGGTGTTAGTATCATGACTCGTAAAGAATAAAATTGAAATAAGATACCAACGTTTTCAGTTGCCTCTTTACTTGTGGAGGCAAGCGATTAAGGCTCTTGGGACGGAATGATTTGAATCCCAAGCATTTGCAAGGGCTATAATAGCTCAAAGCAGACTGGAAAAGCCTTACTTCCGAACCTTAATTATTTTAGGAGTTTAGTTATGACTTGACCTCGCAGATTCGATTTCTCATTATCTTTTATCGTTGCTTTTCAGCAATCTATAACCAAGGTGAAAATCTAGTTCTTAATCTAACGACAACCTAACATACTGCGTATAGGAAGACATTTTTATCAAAATAAAATTCCAAGTTACAATTTACCACCCCTTTCATGTTGAAATCTTACGAACTCGCCTCGTGTGCTCTACCAACTAAGCTAGTTAACCAGCGTTGATAACATGATCTATTTCTCTAGTCGTCACACTACCTCCCAATGCTCCATCAGAAGACATCGACAGCCAGCTCTACACAAAATATGGAGACCAGCCTCTCTGTGCCATGTGGCTTGACCATGGAAGGACGACCATGCGGGCCATCATGCGGGCCATCATGCTGTCCACCGACCATTGAAAATTGCAAAATGTTTTTGAGAAGAGAGAAATAAGTAGATACTATAGAAATAAAAAAGTTTGTCACCAACGGGATTCGAATTCGTGACCCACGCATTAACGGCGAGTGCCTACCAACTGAGCTAGGTGACCCCTGTAATAACATGATTTTTGTTTCTAGTGATAATTGTTCAACATAGAAGAAAGTTATAAGGTCGACATAACAAATATTAAAACAAGGAGTTGGCTGCCGCTTTGTTTGTTCAGTTCGTAGCGACGCTGTTTAATTGGCCCGTACGCCGCTGAACTGGCTGATCTCCGGTGGAACTCTTTAGAATTTAAATTTCATTTCCACTTCAGGTCAATTTTTGGGGTGCAACTGAAATCCCTTAAGAAACTTGTTCTAATGTTGATATTTCATGACGGACTCCTTGGCGGTCATATTGTTACTCCATAATTACATAATTACTCAATTTCAACTCCGTTATTATTTAAATAAGCTGTCTATTGTTTGCCATGTTCGGCTGCCTTGACTACATGCTGCGCTTTCCGAACAGTAGCATGGATCCCCATTTTGTTCGCGTCTCGCTTTGGTTCCAAAGTACCACTCATGTCTTCAGACAACGAGCGTAAATAGGACTATTGTCCATCACTAGTCCTAGATAAGAACAAAGTTTCATGTAAGAATGGAACACTGCAAATCAGTTATTTACAGTTCTTTTTGTTAATCAAACATTTGATCATTGCTAACAATAGTTACCATCGTTATGCGCTTTGCATACAATCAAACTAAGCAAATTTTTGCCAAAATTAGAAAGACCATAGTTTCAAGTTACAATTGCTTCAACGTTTCTATTGTGCGTAGATTTCTATTGTTGTCGAGTTGTGTGAATTGTTCAGGTGCTAATGACTAGTTTTCAGAGTAGAAACTTTCATGGTTTAAGAAAAGAGTTAACGAAAAAGAATAGTTACGTAGTCTCGAGTTTTACGTCGACGTGGACTGTTTATCTTGGAACATTTTCGAAGCTGTCGAAGTGAAGTTTGTTGGTAATGAATGTGTAAACACGACGGATGTAATTAGATGACTTTAATCATTACATTGTGAAGGGAACTAGTAGTTTTGGTAAGTTACATCAGTTATATCAAGTCTGGTTCTAGCTTAGTTTACATCAAGTTTGGAATGTTTGAGGGCTAATCTACTTCTTGTGGCTATAGGTTTAACTTATGTTGATGATGTGGTTATTAAAGCAAACAAGTTTTCGAGAGGTTGTGCTGGTATCGATCTTTTTAATCTTAAACTTACAATGCTGCTCTTTCCTTGAGAGGAGATTTATGTATTGCATATGGCAATGCCAATAGACTAAGCTTTTTAAGCGTTACGAATCAACATTTAATCCATCTGCAAACGAGCTGTTACTCATGCTGATACCAAGTGTTGATTGGATTTCGGCAGATAAATAATCAAATGGTCGTATAATGCATTTATTTTTCAAAAGCAATCTCCAAGATGGAAATCTGTAAGTTGCAAAGAAACAACGGCTACTAATGCCTTCCTTTGAAGTCTATCATTTAGATTTAAAGGGTATGTTGGGGAGGGTATGAAAGTAAAATAGCGCCCAGCTACTCAGGTGTCTACCGCATTTTTTGCTTAAAGTCGTCATAATTAATTTTGTTAATGATAACTGAAAGATTCATTATATTCTAAAGATTTGTGTTCCCAAATAACTGTTTTATGGAATTTAAAGTTGATCATGATAGAGGATATGCCATGGTTTGATTATCTTTACCTTTATGATGATGTTTATTTTTATTATTATATTTATCTTTATAAATATATCCCGGTGGTGACATTTTTGTTTTTCTCTAGTGTCTCTAGAGACTTAACATTTCAAATCTTCCAGAACTAGCACCCTGAACAAACACACGGCTGCTAGACCGGTTTGATTAGTTCGTTATGTATTTCCTGCAGAAAAAATGGAAATGCATTTAATGCACACCCGAACTGCATGATGCAAAATCGGTACGAGGATGACGTCTACATCAACTTTCGGCAATAATGTAGTCCGAAGAACAGCTAGAAATTCGTTAAACGGTCACTTTCACTTTTTCGATCACTTTCGAGTATAGGGGAGAAAGCGTCCTCAATTAATGCATTCGATGCTCGGGTGTCCTTGAAGACTTGAAACAAAGTTATAGACGATGTGCGGGTAGATTTTGGAGTGATAGAATTGATATGTGGCGCTTAATATGCGACATGGGATTTTTCAGGTATAGAAATTGGTGATACTGGGTGTTGGGGTGTATTTTTCAAATTTTGAGTATTTAATTCACATGTAGATATTCTGATTATGATAATTCTTTGTTTTTCTTCCCTATATAGTGCGGAGCGTCAGTTTTGATAGTTGGAAGGCATTAGAACATGGGGCCAGTGAAAACAGTACCCTAGAAAAGCTTTTCGAGCGACGCTAGGGGCTAGTTTAAAGCATTTTGTTGACGAATTGCGTGTAGGAGAGCATAATTCCTAATGGTATAAGTATTATGGGAGTTAGATTCCTAGAGAGTAGCTAGGTAATTTCTATTTGTCTTTATTTATCAAGTTTTATTCTTGTGGCTTTCTATTAGCAATCAATACAGTGATCAGTCTGATGGCCTCTTACTTGATGGAGATCAATTGTCTCCGAGGGATGAACTCAAACTTGACATCGATCAACTGATATCACCAAGGGATCAAGCCAAGAGTCATCGCAGCAGTCGTCGCCTTAAGATGGAATTAGAGAAAAAGAAACTGGAAGAGAAGAAGCGAAACGTAGCCGAAGGAGCAAATAAGATGATGCAGGAAATGGATGAATTGCTGCGTAAAAAGAAACAGGAAGAAGAGAGGAGAAGAAAGCAAGAGGAGGAAGTAAAGAAGATGATGGAAATTGCAAAAGAAGAGAAGCGAGTTGAAAGTATGTTGATTAGCTTTATGATATCATATTTTTTTCTCTACTCCCTTCTGATGTGTGCAGATGACGTTTTCCATCCACAAAAGGGTTTTTTTCTAACAGGTCGTTTCCCAAATGTTACAGGCGTAAAACAGATAATTTCAGCTGCAGTTTGTTGCACCTTTGTGAAATGCCACATATCCGTTAACCCTTCAGGCTACTGAAACTTCTGTCGCACTCATTCCATGCTGCTCCTACTACACAAGGAACTTGCAGAAATGCTCCACCATTTTTAGATGGTCATTTTTTAATATTTGATTGAAAAGTATTTGAAATTTTAGTATTTAAGAGGAGCCTACTTGAAAGTGTTGAAGTGTTGGAGAGGAGGCCTGGAGACAACTCATTGTTTGCATATGGTAACGCAAAAGTGTAGGCCTCATTGGTTTTCCCCCCTTAGAATCTCCGGATTTGTCTGTTAAACTCATGTGGTCGAGTAATCCCCTTCCGCTGGATTATGTAATGCGTTTATTTATTGACCAGTACAGATAATTTAACAAAATAAACCATCTCGCATGTTGAGGCAAAAGGTACGATTCAGTAGTTGAACTGAAGCACCCGCAGAGCAACGTAGTCTATTTATTCATCTAATGCAAAGAATACGATCCCATCAAATCTCGATAGGATGGAGACGGGGAATTCAGGTATGGATAACATCGGACTGGATTCAAGGCCGGTATCTGCAGGTTCGATGTGATTACATTTGTATTGCTGTGAGACACCAAACATCGATGTTTCTTACGTATTCTTTCTTGTATTATTCGTATTACTTCTAAGTGTACTTATCCGAGACCTGAGGAGACGTCGCTGAGGCTCCATTGTAGAAGTTACTGCTCTCTTCCATCTGTCTCTATCTTATGTCGCCCTTTGTCAGTTTGCAAAGCTCATTCCTATTCATACGTGGAGGTTGTCCACCGCCCCTTGTTCAGCCTGCCACTGTACTTGCTAGCACAGTCATTGCTAACACTGTCACTGCACTGTCATTGCAAGCCCTGCTGAAGAAAACGCGTGCACGTACAATTCCAGCGTACGCTCCTTGAAGATTTTGCTAAGGCCGTGTTGGGATGCTGTTGCCTGATGTACTTCCTCAAGGGCTTCTTCCTTTCGAACATGGTTTGTTATCGTGAGTGTATAGTGTCTCGGAATACGCATGTCAAGAGTGAATATCATCTACAGAATATTATAGAGACCAGCAGTATTGGTGCTATGTCAGGAGGGCATCGGCTACTCCGATCACTATCTAATGTAGACGGATAGGAAAATAATACAAGTATATTTCTTGGGCATCTGGATACTGTTATAGACGAAAGGAACCTATGTTAATTGATCGTAGGTGAAAACGAAAATGCCTTGCTATACGTGTGCCGTTCGTTGTATAATGTGACAATAGTATTTCACACTATAGTAGAGTGTGTAGCCGTGTGGTGTAATTGTTTCCTTTCCAAACCTCCGACCCGGGTTCGATCCCAGCGCCGGGAAGTTTTGACAATTTCTCTTTACCATCGTCACGGAGGCCACCCAGTCCATGGGAGGGAAATTGGGGAGACGGAAGCTCAAGAAACCCGTCGGATGGATTGTACCTATGTTTTGAAAGCCTAGCCCTGTTACACGTGTGTCACGCTGAACATGCTTGATGAACACATAAAGGGTGCAAGTGACTCCGGTCTACTCAGACACTTTTACTCTCACTCACAGAATAGGTTGCTCAGCTGATCGAATAGTTCAGCTCTCTATGTCAATATAGACGAGAGAAATCATCCTTTCACACAGTATTGATTTTTGTCCTGAGTTCCATTCGCTAGCAAACAAGTGCCCTTTCTCGTTTTTATTCTTATCAGCATATTTACGTTTGTGAAATCATCCTCGTTGTGAAATACGAAAGAGCTGTTCAAGTCAAATACTTTATAAGGCGTTTTATATGGTTTTAATATCTGTTACTAACCTTCCATTCCTTTTGCATTGTAGTCGATCGACTGAGGGAAGAAGTGAAAATCGCCCGCGAAGAAAAGTATGTGTAACATCACATTTCTTTCTCTACCTGCTTTTACACTGTTTTTTCCGCTGTGTTTGTGACTGCTTTAAAACGCATAGCATTTGAAACTGTGCCACCTGGATTTCTGGAATTTTAAGCAGCTACAACAGTAAGAACTAAAACAATGGCAATCAAGATATATAACTTTTAACCGATTCTTGACGAAATGATTTTTTTAAGTTATTGCGAATTTGAATTGACATGGAGGGATAGTTAAACTTCCAGAATGTGTCAAATAAGAGGGGCTACCATTATTGGAAGTTGTGAACTAGTTGTCAAGTCCTTATAAAATCACTGGGGGTAGGGGGAGGAGTAAAATTCACTGGCGAAGGAATCTGAAGATCGCTTTTTCCAAAGGTAACTTTAAGGTTTTACTTTTGAGGTGTCCTGTAGTATTAGTTTCAATGTCATTCTTTTTTGCTATTGGAAAACAAATGCCGTTCTCTGAATTTGAAGTTTTTACAAATGGAAGAGTGAACATAAAAGTAGAAAGTTCGGCTTTTTACCCAAAAGTGCATAAAATGACAGGGTCATATTCAAGTGATGTCTAGGATGGAATTTGTAAAATAGTGCAAAAGGACTCATTAAAGGACAATTAAACACCAAAGAGTATTCATTTTTGGAAAAGGAATGTTCTGTAGTAACTGTTATAATATTTATTATGTAAGATGCCAAGGTTTCAAAATATGTAACAATTGAGCCTGTGGAGGGATACTTGTTTGAAAGTAAGATACAAAGCGGCCATTGTCTAGTGAACATTGTTGTTGGATGTTAAGATGACGGAGATTTCTTTTTCTACAGTTATGTCAAGCAAGCATGTATTTTAGAGCCTATGAGAAGGGGAAAGGAAACGTAGTTGTGTATTCGTGGTGTTAACGAAGTTGATGTGGTGTTATTGCCTGGATAAAACAAACCATTTACGTTGTGGTGTTTATTGACGTACATGCGGATCACCGGGGTGGAAAGCTTCTCGATATTTTCGACTGTCTGTGGTATTTTTGTTGCCGTTCGTTTTTTCAGTGAAAAAATATGCGTACTAAATTTTTTGTTGTCGGGTCGGGCCCACGCTGTTATTTTGCGAATTTGTACAGCACAGCACCTGTAGTTGTATTTAAATTTATCTGCTGTCCATAGAATGGAAGTTCAAAGACGAAGGGAAACTATTGTAAAGTTGGCCAAGGAATTACAAGCCAAGGTTCATAGCAAAACGAGTAAAGGTGAGCGAGCATACCCAATCTTAATTATTGACGCGCAGCCCCACCCCACGCTCTCCAATTTAAAGTGCGATCCACGTCGTGTATAAAGGAGGGATGCGCGAGTCGTGTAGACGCATGAAGTGAGGATTCGAACTTGTGTACATGACTTCAAAGGAGAACGATACTAAAAATTACGGTAACGCTGCATCTTTAGTCATAGCTTCATCAAGCCTTACAAAGGGGAAAAGTCGATGTATTTCAATTTCAGATGACAGAGGTTTTGATGAAAGCGGAACGTTCGAAGTAATGGTTCTTTAGTGTTTTCTCCGTTGTATTACTTTTTTGTGTTGACTCAACCTCTGTCTAAGAGAACCATTGAGACAAAAATATATCACTCGTGCAATGATAGATTTGTAAAAACTCAAACAGAGCAAAATAGATGGTCGTCATTATACTCTGTTCATGTTCACACGGAAGCATGCGTGATTTTTTAGTAGCCCCAAGCCTTTATCTTGGACAACAGAGTTGTATCCCATAACGACTATCATCTGAAATTACGAGTTTCTGAAACACGTTTCGCGTGGGACATTTATAAAATGCATCTTCTTGATGTTTCGTGGTTTGTTTGCAGATTACTGTTGATCACGTTGCATGCTGTAATTGATTTACGCTACTATGGAAACCGACGGAACAACTCGGCTAATTACTTACACTCGACTCTCCTAACCACTACTTATCAACCAAATTCAAAGGTATTGAGCGGTTGCAGTTAAATTTTCGGTGCCATTAACTTGTGAACAAAACATACCGTCGTTTGAAATTTGAAACAAGATATCGTCGTTTTAAAACAGTTCCGTAGTCGAAGGCTGGCAAGCGTAAAACTACCTTATCGTATTCAAAAGCCAGATTTTTATCAAGAATTTCACAATCAAGGGCGTCCAGCGAGTTTTAACCATAGTTTACAATAAGAAATTTAGGTACTAAAGACGTAAAGGAAATTTGTGTCGCAATGGGGAGAAGTACAATCTTTGACGTGCAAGAGTGGGCCTCCAAAGCAGGGTTGAAAGATACCACTGTGGATTTATTGCTTTCTGAAGATTTGGATACCAAAGAATCTCTCTTAGCCTGCAGTGAGGTAGATATTCGTAGTTTACAGTTACCTGTTGGACAAAGACTACGTCTTGTCAATGCTTGGTTGAAGCTTCAAGAACCAGAGACACCATCGCCACTTCCTTTACCTACGCCGTCTCCACCACGTACACCACCGGAAAAGAGGGCTCGTAAGAAATGAATTTATTAATTTTATCATCTCAAGTCTTATTTTATTTCAATAGGTACTGTCTACTTTGCCTTTCCTCGCTTTGACTTTCAATCAGTTCTCATTAACCCGTTTGTGGGCTGCCAATACTTGATCAGCTAACAGTGCTGACGATTGGTTATTTTCACTTATTCTAATCTTTAATTCCATTCATGATATTCGTGGGTGACAATAGAATGCTGAAATGAAGCTGTAGAAGTTTTATAAAATTGCTGCATTCGTTTTTCTCTTCAACCCCCCCCCCCCCCCCCCGCTATTTGAAACGGTCATTGCAATTTTCTTGAAATGTCGTTTGTTGCCTACCCCCTCGATATACGTTAACAAATTGCAAAACACTCGATAGAAACCTTGTTCATTCTGCGCACTTGATATTGCACACGGAATGAATGCTTCACAGTTGTTGAGTGCAGTCTTCCTTACACTCCTATTACTTCGACATCAGAAGGATCATAACGTGTGCTTTTCTTTGTTACTATTACTTATTTTCTTAATGTAGGTAAGAGTGGTAAACAAGTTGGGTTTAAGGTCGTGTTTGCACAATACATGTCAAAACAATACAGGTCTACTGACGCAACTCCGTCAAAATTGGGATAAGATGGACCATTGTAGTTTTCACGATCGAACCGCATTTGGATGAGGTGTATGACGGCTCATCCAAACCTATTTCCTACTTTTGAGGCATGAATTACATTTCTGTCGTCCCTTGTGATGTAACTACCCACTCAGTATGAATGCCTAGTTTTTACCATGCTACCCAACTTGCATACATGATTGTATTCTTCATTATCAGATACAACTCTTAACACTCTTGGTACGTATGGTTTCCTCCAAAGAAAAGTTGCTGGTCTCCTCGCCCCGCAACACCTCCCTTTTCGGTGTGTTTTTGCTGTAAATTGTACTCAAAGTAGTCCAGCTATGTTGCTCCATCATCTTTGTTTGGTATTTCAACCGCTTAGGGCTTACAACATTTCAATGTAATTTATACATCATGCATATTATATCAATACCAACAGCCAGTGTAAAATATTGAGATAGTTTTCTAGTTTCAATATATGCCTTTCTGGCCAAAGTGCGTCAGTCAGCTTTTCTGTCATGGCCGTCTATGTTTGCCGTGTTTGAGGGCGCGTTTTTACTAGCATTGAAGGATCTGTCTGTATATTACGAGATATTTGTAATGGACTTCAAGTCATGCTCATTGAAATTGTGTGGCTTCCTGGTGTTTACTCAGGACACCATCTTATTTTCACTCCCAGCATTGCAAGGATCTTAAACGTTGCCGTAAGTTGTTTAGGTCTTCCTTCCTATCTTGTGTATAACCTTCGCCTCAGGAAAGGCGAGGTAAACTACTACTTTCCAATAACTTTCAGTTGTTTTCACTTGCTTGGTCCTCGTTGTGATGCTTGAGGTTTTGCTGCAATACTGTGGTTAGGATTGTAGAATACTGGATTGTTTGCCTTGACTTATACCCTTGTTGTTTTCTCGCTGCCTTGACAACAGACAAAATAACACAGTTTTATAGATGTGATGGATAAACGTTAGAAGCTTCGCTCTGGTCACGTATATTGTATTATGTCAGATTGTTTTACTCAGCTATTGATTTACGAACACCGGGATCAATTCTAACTTTTTAGTCTATGTTTGTTTTATGGGGAGGCCACACTATAGTAGATATCGTTTGTTTTCACGGCATTTGATAGGGAGACGATTTTGTTTATGCTATTGTTGAAATGGGCGGAGATACTAGTTTTGATTTGCAGTTCTGGGCTGCTAGATCTGGTTTAAAAGATACCACCATTGAGATACTGATTGCAGAAGATTTAGACACGCGCGAAACGCTGTTAGCTTGCAGTGAATTGGATCTTCGGGGCTTGCAAATTCCGCTTGGTCAAAGGGTAATTCTATTGCAAGCATGGAAGCGACTGCAAGATGCACCGAAAGCAGAGGGTAAGCCGATCCTTAGCAACGACAGTTCATCACTAGTTACGACGTCGTGTATAATTAAATTAACTTTTATAAACTTTTGCTGTGTTCTGTAATGCACCACTTTGTTTGTACTATATTTTTTGTTTAGGATGTAGCTTGTGATAGATTTTGATACCCTTTCCTTTTCTCGTGCTTTCGTTTCTCTCGTCGTTCTTCCCTTCTTTCCTACCTCCCTTCCTTTCCTTTTGCCTTTCTTCTTTCCTACCTCCTTTCCTTTCCTTTTGCCTTTCTTCTTTCCTTTCCTTCCATCCTCTCCCTAATAATCTAAATTTCCACCATCTTCTTTTCATCAGGCCCTATAATACACTCCGTCTCTACCTCTCTCGCCGTTCCCATTGTTTTATTCCTCCATCATCGTCGAACTCTTCGTTCGCGTCCATCTCTATGATTTTCTCCTCTTTTCGTTCCCATTCTTTTATCCATCCTATCTTTTCTGTACGTCATCTCCATTCCTGTACTTCATCATTCCTTCTTTTTGTCAGTCTCCGTGTTCTTCTTCCTTGCTATTGTTTTTTAATTGTTTGTTTATTTCCTTGCCTATCACTAGTGTACCTGCTTATCAGTCAGGGTACATTCCGGTGGCTAACCCTCTTTCTTCGTCTCTCTGTTTACATGCATTCTGGAGCTCGGTGGGCCTTGTCTCTGTGTTTTCTGTGTTTGTTTGCTTGTTTGTTTCCTTGGTTGCTCCCTTGTTAGCTTGGATAATTTCTTTGCTACTTACTTTTCATGGTTATATATTTATTTCCTTTACCTAGTTGCTTGTTTTTTTCCTTTGCGCGGATTCATATTTTGGTTTCTGGATGTTATGCGCCTATTTGTTTAGTCTCACTTTCCTCGTTGCACTCCTGCTTTCTGTTTTCTTTCTTGTTGTGCTGTTTGCGTTCCTGAATGTGCCATCATCCCAGCCAATCATCATTATTGGTAGTTATTCAAAACAGCATCATACTAACAGGTTGCTTGATTTCTATCTAAAGATGGTGCGAGTGTTTTATGGCCTCGCGGAGTTACTATAGCAGATGACGATGTAGTTCCAGAATCTTAGTATGACTGATTAGGCATTATTTACTACGTATCGATGTCAAGGGTCTGACACTAAACAACGCAGCTATATGCACCGTATGCACCGTGTTAAATATTTGATCCATAACACATAGCGCTATCCAGAGTTATGGAAGATACTTCTGAAGTCTTTATGATGCTGAAGCAGATGTGTTTGTATGATAATTTGCTGTACTGTGTTATTGCATGTGTACGTGTGTTCAAAAGCACGATCTTTAGTTTTTAGTAATTGCAGTTAGCTGAGATTACATTGTGTTTGTGTAAAAATTATGTGTAGCTATACTTTGTCGTGTTTTTTAAAAATTATAGGCAGATCCAGTTGTGTCGTGTATTTTTGAACAATTGTAGGTTGCCGAGGTTCTGTTGTGTTTGTGAACTATTACGGATAGCTCAGATTGTGTCGTGTCCTTTTTGGACTGTACACATATGCTTGTGTTTTTCGTACTTTAGTCTTGGTATTGCCGTGTTTTCATTTTCAGTTATGTTGCTTTGTTTGTTGTCGTGCGGGAGAGCTGACTTATATATTTTGTTTCGTTTGTTTTATTCCAAAATTGTGCTAGTATCTTGACGTGTTGCCCAGCATTGTTTTCAATAAACCTGGCGATAACTGCTTTTCTCGAGATAGTAAACTGTATTTAGATTCAGTGACACAAAGTCTTGTCCCTTTAGGTCCTGTCGTTATTAGCGAAACTTGGCGCTCTTACAAGTTACCCAAATAATTGTTGTCTCTGTTGTTGTTCGAACCGCCTTTTTATGTCAGTTCGATATATGTATGTTGGTACGTTGGATCGAGCTTACCTATACTGCATCTCGACTACACTACAAGGTCACAATGGTAGTGTCCATTGCATAGGTCGCTAAAAAGGCTGCTAAACGTTTACATGCTATTATCATTTCTCGATTTAAAACTGACAATATTTGTCAAAAACGAACTTTTTAAGATCAGCTGTTAGAAAAAATGACTTAAGAACGACAATTTATGACATGACCAGCCCGTGCAAAACTTTCATGTTTCATAGAATTATTTATTCCTATAACACTAGGCTAGGATAGCTCATTCAAAATCTACATTAACTTGTGGAGGATGGCCTGTTTAAAAAAGGCCTTCGTTAGTTTTTTGCCAGACACTGATTCAGACAACTTTATGGACTTTACAAGAAAATAGCTTCCCTGTAGTGATAAGAGTGCCACAATACATGTCATGGAAACATACTCAACCCCATTCCTTCTTCCTCGGAGGTCCGCAATCTTAAAGCATAAAGTCAGCGAAAATTTCCAGAATCCGTTAGCCTGAAGATGGGAGAAGTATCTCTCAAAACGTAGCTCAGAAAAAGACTACGACTCACGACATAATTAACATCAACCATCTATACTTTATCCATATTACACAAAAAAATCCTCTCCGAACTGCTTTCTTTCCATGGTGATTTTTTGTTGCCATTTGCCTTTCGAAGTACTTTAAGAAGGAACGTTATTAAAACGAGGCAGTAACAATTAACTCCAAATTTTACGAAAATATTTACTATTATTTCAAACGCTAATGATAAGGTTCAAGCGTAGCAGATTGTTGTGAAGGGTCCGATCAGAGGAACAGCATATAACAAACCATGAGGTTAGAAAACTATATACATATATTGAAAATCGAACTTTCTCCTTACAACTCAGGTCATCACAACTACTGATTACAACTATATAAGTTCCAACCTATACCATGACCAAGTATGACTTATTACAATTCTTTTGTTTGAAATACAACAATAGTTATTAAATTAGACGTTACACTTTACAACACAGATTATCGTCTTGCTACCGTGCTCTTCTGCATCAAATTCAGTGCAAGATATACTTTCAGATTGCACACTGCAGAAACTTTATAGCCCTAAGTCTTCTGAGAAGATGCTTTGAAAATAGAATATTTGAATTCATTAACTTTTATCCCCTCGCAATTTGCTTCGACCAGTGCGCGGCCGAAACCGTTAAGAAGGAAATTTAGTAAGAAGATAACATAACATTGTTTTGTGAACTTAGAAAGTATAGACTTGCAAGGCTAGTAGTAGTTGAACAGTTGGTTAACTTTAATTGTGAAATTTAGAGGAAGAGCTGATTTGAAGAGAGGTCATTCCGAATTGGCCGTGCTGAAAGTGTGTGCGGATCCATGTAAGGGAACGAATCCGAAATGATGCGGATTAGTACTATTTTCTAATGACAATATTCACTTGTTGACTATGTTAAGAACTACATTATTCCTGGTTCCGTAACTGAACCTGTGGTTCTCTAGCAGTTGGAATGTCTTGATTAGAGCCCCTACAACATGTTTGTGTTGTAATTTAAGGTAATTTAAGATACAAGAGTTATTTTAGACTTCTCTTTAAACTGATTCTGGAAAGTCTTGTCATAATTAGAGAGGATCCTGACCTCAATAGAACATCCAATTGTTCGTACTTGCGTATTCGTTATCTTTGTCGTGCCTTGTTTTGACATTTTTTGTAAACCGATTTATGATAGCTCTTTTGGTATTCTTGTTACTTTGAAAACGTTTTCTGTGTAAGTCGGATGCCAGCTGATTTTAAAGAAATAATCAAAATACACTGACAAGACCCTAAAAATCTTCGCTTGTAGTAGTAATTGCTAAGAGATGAATCCAGTAGAGATAGTCGTGAGACTTGTGCTGAAAATCTGCATCACCCAATACATACATGTATTGTGAGAGTTTGGTATAAATTGCACCTGTAAGTTTCTTAGACAAACAAAACAATTATTGAAAAAATCTACCAAACAAAGCGTAGCTACGAGCTACAATAAGAACAAGTGACAATATATTTAAAATATAGATGAAATGAAAAATTATAAAGTTGAGTCTTTATACCAATAAAATAATTTACATTTAATCACTTATTTAAGAATACCCGAATTTCAGATATCAGGGATAGCATAACTGTCTCTTCAATCCTACACCTTAGATGTTGTAAATTGACTGTAGTAGAATAAGATCTTCACTTTTCATCGCTTCCGAATCTCAAGCTGTTGTAAGTTCAAGTTTGTTTGTTGTCATATTTAATGTGTTCGAAAACCATCCTTGCCACTCCATCTTCAAGCTTATACATCTGAAGCTCCCAGGATCTCAATGATTTTAAAAAGCTTCAGTATAATTTGGTTCTAAGTTAGTCGTAGTAAGGAATGAGTTCCCGCAGTGAGTGCTAAGGGTATAGCCATAGCAACAAATGGCTTCACTACACCGTTCTAAGCCGTCACACCTGTTCTGTGAGCCACTATTAATTGTGGCGGCTAATTATATTCGAGTTGTTATGGAAACATCCATAGGGTGTCGAGAGCTGCAGTTTGCCGTTGAATTACAAGCTAGAAGACGGAGTTGAATTGGAAACATACAAAGTGTTGGATTCGGAAGAGGTGGTCTTCGTGTTTGTTTGTAGTTTTTGCTTTTTGATAACAAAATGGCTCCTTCTTCTCCTTTGACAGATATTGAGATGTGGAAAAAGAAATATCATAGTGAATTAGAAAGAACGACAGAACTTGAAGAGGAGCTCACTCGACTGCGAACGGATTTAGATATACAACACAAGAAGTTGCTGGGGACGTTTGATGCGAAAGGTAAGTCCATATTTTTCTTAAGATGGGTAGCAACAAGGTCATTTCTCACAAGACCCTCCATTAATCAGTTTACTGTGCTGTAGAGTTTTGTCATTGAATTTTACTTAACTTAGGTACCTGCTCTAATTGTTCGGTCAGCTTTCAAGTCGACTCTTTTCTATGGAGCTCGTTGACAGATCAGACCTTACTAATTGGCTCCATTTCAATTAGTACGGTATATTTGATTTTCATTTGGAATTGGGATAGGACTGATCTTTGTTAGGAGTTTGCGATAAATCTGTCTAATGATGTCTGATGTTTATCGTACACAATTCATGCTGCATCAGTATTGTTGTGGTTGATTCACAGGCTACTACTGCCTTGCAAAATGCACTCTATTACGCCTAACGTTTTTGAAATCAAGCTAAACTCAACAGCATCGGCCCAGTTTGGTTTAATGATAAGAGAAAAGCATCTAGAACGATGAATGGGGTTTTTTGAAAAAGGGTACCTTGCTTTAAAAATTCCCTAATCGACACGCAAAATTGAAACCTCGTTCACTGCTGCTGCCCATTGAATCATTACTGAAACAGTAAGCATCAAAGAGCTTGTGGTAACGGGACCATACTAAAAGGTTATAGCTGATCAAATTGTAAATGCGATACTTTGTTGTCTCTTAAACTTAGTAATCAAACCACAACTTTATAGTATGCTTAGACATTTCTACGTTTTCCACCTCGTGTTTTGAATTCAAACCGGTTATTTTAGTAATGGCTTTTTAATTTATTTAGACAGATGTTTGAACTAATTTTCCCTTCCTGCCGAAACTTGACGATCCACAACCAGAGATTTGAATGGCTTCCGAATTTTCCCAGGTTTGCTTATGTTACGCGTCATTTGGATGTGTTGTTCGAGCCAGCGTGTGAAACACTGGCATCAAACTAAATCAAACAGATTGAAGGCTTATATCAACTTGATCAGCAAAGAGACATTTTACTGTTCCTATTTTGATCTTAGAAGGAAAATTCTGCACAACTAACATAAACATCACTGTTGGGTTAGGCATCGTGTAAAGACGGCGTGAAGGCACTGTTGTAAATGAATTAATGTACACATTCATATTTGAAGATAAATCGTTATAATGCGCACTTTTCTGAACGTTTCGATGCAATCTTGGTCAGACGATAGCCAAGTGTTTAGCGGGAAAAGTATTTCGTGAAAAAAGGACGAATTCTGAATACTTAAATATCTACGACTATAAGAGATTAATAAATAAATGTTACCATATAAACAAGGTAAGGTAGAATATCAATAGCACTTTCATTGAAGAATTTTTTCGGGCTAATGAGTGTCACAGGATAGGGCGTAGAACGTAAGGTACTTTCGGTCGGTTCAGCGGACTCTGTTAAACAACTGCTTTTTCATTGCTTCGGTATGTACGAACTGCATTACGTATGTATTAACCCAGGATCATCTATTATTATGCATGCACGTTCGATCTTATTCCAGAACATAAGGACTACAACATAGGTTTCACATACTTTGACAGCTTTTCACTTGACCTAACACTTAAATGTCAGAATTCTTGGAGCTAATGGCCACTAATCAGTTTCAATACCTGGAATTGAGTGGGCAGCCACTGTTAATTGGTTGATCGCAGGGCAAGAGAGAAACATCTGGTTTTGTACGGTCAGAAATGCAATAACCAGTTGCTAACTCTTTGGGATAGAGGGAGCAGTCTCCCCTGCAATTACTTTTCCCCTAAGGTGTAATAGGGTTTGTAGTCCATAAAAGATTGCCGTAAGTCGCCAGTAAGTGCAAAGGAATTTTAATTGCTCACTCAACATTCACAGCTATTTCAGAATTCATTCGTAGTTTTTTGTAACAATGTGCATACCCCTTTTGACGCGTCAATATCAAAATCTGCTTAAGTGTCCGCTTCTAATAATAACTGATGCTTTGAATGGGATATGAAAATTGATTTTGTATGAACAATGGGAAAGTAGCCTGACGCTGGTTATGGTGATTATGGAAGGAGACATACCAGGGAATTGTGACTCGGTAGAGGAAAAACATTCAGGACTAAAAGCGTTTCAGGTGGCTGTTGAAAATTTCGTACAAGATACCAGTTGCCCGTATTTGCTACCTCATCCTGCAGACAGGGAATACCCAATTTGCATTTTCTTGCCATTGTGCCTTACTGAGGCAAAGTGCCCGCAATGTCCTTCGAATGTACTTCTCTCTAATTTTTGGATGCCCTTTCCTTAGTCCGTTTGCAGGTAGCGAAATGCTTTTGCCCTGAGTGCCCTGCATGTGCATGACCGTCACCCGTCGAATATTTGTCACTCCCGCCACTTGTTATGATTCCCAGAGTCTCCCCTGCAGGCTTGCCCCAAACCTTCCTGTTATTACATTTTGGAACTTTAAACCGAGTAACAAAATTTTGTCGTCCATTTCCCTCCAGTAAATGCTTGGGACTTGAAAGTTGGTAATTTGCTTTTAACATGTATGTCATCAAATATTTGTGTTTCTGTTATAAAGTTTATGAAATGTACATTACATCACCTTAAAATTGCCCAAGTGATTACATCATAGTGACGTTAATGTTACGTCAGAACCATATTATGACGACATGGGACGCAGGGGTGATCTCAGATACCACACCAGTCACATCTAACAGTTGAGCTCAGGATATATACAGGTAATCAACGTCCAGGGACAAGTTGCTTAATTGAGTGATACGTCAACTTATAAAGCCATTGCTTTGTAACTAAATAATAGATATACAAGTCCAAATATAAAAATTTGATTGTTTGATTTACAACCCATCTGCCACAGAAAGTGGGTACAAAGTGACCAAAGAGTATTTTGTTCTTCTGAAGCCTCATAAAATTGGCGGACGTCAAGAAGTTTTACATCCTTGATAAATGCAAAAAAAACGCGAGGGGAGATTTAGTGGGAAACGTCTTGGTTTTTAAACTTCAATTTGTCTGCCACAGAAAAGTTTCCTATATTGACTGTACCTCAGATCACCTCGAAATGAGTGTATGAAAATTGGGCATCAACGCTATTATAAACAGTCTACCTTCATGGTAAATTGACTTTCTAACTAGAGGGTTTTATAGCACAAAAACACTGCCATTTCTTTATCAACATCTTGACATGGTATATAAACGTCAACATTCTATTTTCAAATAAAGCTTAATGTTGAGGCAAATTTGGAAATGACACCTTTCTGAAAACTTTGTGCCCAGAACTCAACCTGGTTCAGAAGAGCCCCTTTACTTGTAAATTATAGTATTTAAACCCAAAGCTCAATAGCCATTTTAGTAGTTAATGTCGTTGCCAAAAGTATGCTAACTTTAGTATAGGAGGACCACGTCTGCAGAGTTGCATGGAGGGGGCAGGGAGGGGCAAATTCTAAAGCTCTAGTCTGAGCATAACAAAGCTGAAGTCGTAACCCTAAATCGCCAATCAAAGAGTGACTCCAACGCTTCAGTGTGTCGTGGAACCTACTAATAGTGGGTCACTGTTATTAGTAAGCCAAATGTGTAACTCCTTGGTTCATTCTACTTGATAAGCAGTTCAATGCTCCACAGTAGTGCATAAGGATAACTTTTGCATCGGTGATGAAACGCTTCCATCTGCCTCTTTTCCCTGACAGTTGGTGTCAAAACACAGAAAGTGACAAAAGTTAACAAAGCTCCCTCACAACTGGTAAGTTACTATTATCCACGAAAAATGTAACGGATATCATTTTGATTTACATATCATTGCACTTTGATCCTGATTTGACCGTATATTTTAAGTCTGCTTTTGCTGCCGTATCTAACCATCTGTTATGTCATTTGATATTGCCTTGGAGCTGTGCTTGTTCTTTGATGCCACTTTGATGCATTCCCGATCCCACCCTGGCTTTGCGTTGATCTCGCTTTGGGACAGCTTTGAAGGAATCTTTTTTACCCCCGTTTTCAATTAGTGTCCTCTCTTTCGAATCACCCCAAAGTCATTAATTTTGCATATTATGGTTTGGAAAGCAGATGGCTTTGTTTAGATAGTTGTAAAATAAACGACATGAACACCAACTGTGGAATTAATAAGTTCTTCGCCAATTAACTCAGTTGCGGCATCCTCCGTTTACAAGGGTTTCTGTTCCAAAAGCTTGTCTTCAAGAACCTACCATGTTGTGTATTCTAATTATCTGCAGGTAAACATTGTATTTATGTGTAAGTAAGGCAATGCGTTTGTGGTAACAGTGTGGTAATTGAGGGCACAAGAACGGTAATGAAGCTTTATTGGGGAATTTCCTTCCTATTTAATAGACGACTAAATCTGATCAACATTTTTCTGTTGGTTCTCATACGTCAAGGCAGTCACCACGGATGTTAGCTGAATTCAGGGAAAATTTCACTTCCGGAGATTAGGGTTTATTGGGGCACCGTTACCGATAAAATACCATTGAGGGTGTTCCGAGTAACGGGGTGTGTAGTTTTCAAACAGATTCTCTCCTCAGAGCCAACTGAAATCTCCTACATACTATTTTTATGGTAACCACACTTTAGGTAATTGGAGAATAATGCAATTCAAGTCATTAATGATCTTTAAGTATTGCATGAACAGGAAAGGCCATTGTTCTTTAAGGTATGCAAAGGCACAAATGATTCTATTTTGAGACTATTTTTTCATATGTTGCATAAACACTATTAGTATGGGGAGGAGGCGTCAACATTTGTAACCAGCGACTGAAGAGTCACTCATCTCTTCCATAAAAACAGTGTAGCTAATGGCAGTTAAGTATTTGTAATACTCCGATTATCCAACTTATTTCAGCTCTCATCTGCTGGGCCAAGACTGTCTTAAATTCCCCATTCGCTGAGGACTGACTTTCTTATAAAATACTTCGATGTAACAAATGAATGAAACTGCGATCTCCCTGTCAACATGCTACGCTCAGTATCAATATAAGCTATCATAGTTTTGCCATTTGGAAGCCAGTAATTGCCATTGTTATTTGCAGTCTTGATTTTTTTAGCGTTTATGGGAGAATGGTTGTCACATGAAATCGTTTGAGATTATTGAACTGGGGTCTCATGCGGCGATGATCCGGTGGCCAAGAAAGGCAGAGAAAATGAACTGGCTTTGTTTTAATTTTTTATAAAACTTTTCTTTGTTGAGAAGCGTATGTATTCAGTCATGGTCGAGGTTTGAAGTTGTTGTTCTTTCTCTCTGACTTTCTTTCCCTCCCTCTCTTCCTCTCTTCCTCCCCTTCTCCCCTCCTCCCCTCCTCCCTCCCTTCCTTTCTAGCTTTCTTCCTATCTGCGTTCCTACCTGCCTTACTACTTTCCTTCATTCCTGTCTTCCTACCTATCTTGCTTCTTTTCTGTTTTCGTTCGTTCCTCCTTTCTTTTTTCCTTCTTCCCTTCCTACCCTTTTCGTTTTGTTTTTCCTTCTTTCCTCTGCTTCTTCCTTCTGTTTCTTCTTTTTCTCTACCCATCTTGTCCCCCTTTACCCCCTTCTTTCTTTTCCCGTACCTTAGGCCCCTTTATATTTCCCGCTTTACATCCTTCCTTCTTATCTCCTCATCTTCCTTCCATGCTTCATTCTTTCCTCTCCTGCTTGTGTTGTTGTATTCGTCAACTTTATTTTGTATTTTAGAGTAATCAAAAAATCCAGTTGCAACGACTACAACAAGAGGTAGAATCGCTCAAGCAGCGTGTCGATGAAACGAGGGTGAAGTTATCAGCAGAACGAAAGGTACGGGACGGCCACTTCTTACCCACGTGTACCATATTATTGCAAACATTACCTGTTGTTGAACAGAACGGACCAAGGAGTTTGTTGTGTGTCACCCTCAGAAAGATTTGCATTGTACAAACTTTTTAATGAGAGAATTATGACCGGAAAATCTTTAAGGGTGTTGGTTTCAAGTTGCTAGCAATTTACAATTTGTTGTTAAAATAATCATAGGTTATTGGAAAAGTTATGGTATAACAGGAATATTGAGAAAAACATAAATGCTCAGGGAAAGAACGGTAAATGAATCTATTGAAGCGGAAATGCTTACGAGCTTTAGGTGTGCTCTTCAGAACTCTTAAAGATAGACCATTGAAATTTGCGCCAGGCTCAAAGCTTCAGATGGCAACATAAATGATATCCTACATTAACAACTGATGGGTTACGTATTTCAAGAGGGAGAGCGGGAGGGCCGGAGGGTGTCATGCAAAGCCATGATGGTTAAAAAGAGGCTACTTTAAGAGGAACGAAGTCTTTCTTCGAATGGAGGCTTCATGTCAACTTGATGTTTGGGTTAGAAATGGAAATCTGTGCCAGAGAATGGACGAGAACTGTAAATAACACGTGAACTAGTGCCGTAAAACAGAATGCTAGAAAAGGTTTCATTAGTTAAAAGTGAAACTCCCAAATGGCCAAATGATGTTATCCCCTTCAACCACCGCTGTCTTTGATTACATTCCTTATATTACACAGCCGTGACCACAAGGGTTACTCGCGGGCTGGGCGCCTCTAATTATTTTGAATTTCCTTTGGGTTTTGGGGTTGTTTTTCTGTTCAGTTTATTACTAAGTATATGCTCAACGTCTTTTTTCGTGTTAGTCCCTCCCCTATTTCTCTGGTGGTTGCGCTATTGTATTTGTGGTACCCCCTCTCATACCCTCTTCGTATCATGCTCTTGCTCAGGTATATGTCAATTCACTCGTCATAGATTCCGTCCACGAAGCGTTTTCTTTGATCGCTGAAAGTCACTATCTGTGAATAACGTGATTTTGTTATTATTCTTGAACATGGACGAGTCGTGACGAGTAATCAGGAGCTTGCAAATTTGTCCAATTTTTCACTTTTTTACAAATATGATGGAAGTAAGATGCGTTTAAGTTGGTCTGAGCTCAAACTTCCCTACAGTTACTACCATGTTCTTCTTATTGCTACGCTGTTCCCACCTTAAGAAGGGTCGCTGTTTGTGGATCCAGTTTTTCACGACAATATGTCAATAAACCTTAGAAACCTTATTTGTATCTATCGAAACATAACTTTTAGAATTTTTACCACTATGTCGTGATAAGTTATCCCGTCAACGATATGTATTGTTGTACAAATTGCAGCAAGAATTACGACAAGGGGTGAATGCGCAGACGAGAGTCAAAGTGCCAAGAGCATAACGCTGGAAGCACTGGTGTACTCCTGCACAGATAATCATATCTTTTGCATGGTATGCTCTCCTGTTGAAGACTAAAATTCTTGATTCTTGATTGAAAAAGATTGTCGTACACATTACGAAGGGAGGCGTATGGCAATAGCGTCTGTGAATTATTATTTATCCTTGCAATTTTATGTTAGGATTTTGGACCGGTGGAATTCACAACGATGGTCAGTCGCTATAGGGTCGTGTTTTCGTAACATCTGCCTTATGGTCACCGGAAACTGGAGCATCGCTTAGGCCTACATTGAATGGAAATGTAGGTGCATTAACAGCCCTCTAGACCACACCTACGTTTTGGACTTGCACAATATTTTGCTGCCAGTAGCTTCTATGTTTCTTCGGAAAGTATCAGTTGCTGGTTCTTGCAAGATGAGGGGTCCTAATCTTGTACTGATTATCCGGGCTCTGATGGTCAGTGATATTACTGAACTCAACCTCTTTCTTCCCCTTCTAGGGGCGTACGGCTTCAACTTTCGTGATATTGTTATATCATATTTGGGTTTTTTTGCAGATGAGAGCAATCGCTTTTCAAGAGTTGAAAGAACTTCGAAATCAGGCTCTGGAGAAGAAAATCAACGCAGCACTATCAAATCGCCGGTTTCCAGGTCTCCGACCCTTAAATGGGAATGTAACTGCGTGATGAAGATTGCATAAAGTGCTACAAATGTACTCATTTAACTATCGGGCATTCGGTAATGGGGGACAAATTGCGAGAATACGAATGTAAATAGCCGTATGATATTTTTAGAGCGACTGTAAATTATGCTTTTTGATAACTGTTTAAAATAGATAATCAGAATTGTACTAATATTACTCGTATACGATAGTCTCAACCTTCAGCTGAGTCGAGAGGTGCCGATAGTATTATGCGTTAGGGCACCGGAAATACTTGATTTTTTCTTAAAACAGTTCAAAATTTTCTACGTGTTACGACTTACGGGTCAAGACTTTTGGTACTTAATTTGGTATTTAATCAGTTTGTTTTCTCGAGGTCTTTCACGAACGATGGAAAGTACGTTACCAAAGTGAAAGCTAGGGTGTACCTATAGTAAGGTTCATAGACCTTACGTAGGGGGGTGGGGCGATGCCAATTACTTTTCATCTTGTGCTTAATCAGTAGTTGGAGGGGTCGTGACCCGATGGCTAAGTCACTGTGCTGTTAAACAGCATTTGCAGACCTTGCAGAGCACGTGTTTGGGTCCAACAGACGACCACTACTGGGCTTTGGAATTCATCACATGGTGAATCTCTGTGTTTCTGATTTAGCTGAGAGATAAGAAGTTCTCGTTCGATCCAAAAATGTGAGAACTGATACGTTTTTCAAAATTTTGAATGGTTATGACTTTTTTTACTACTTCGTTTTGCACTTCGTTAGAGTACAGATCATTTCATTCCACTGTAGATCAAACGGTTGTGGGGATCTTCTTCAAAATTCTGAAAATCCGCAGTTCCAATTATACCTAACCTGCACTAAGCCGTAGATTGATTGAGTAACTTCATGACTGCTCTTACTAGGCCATGTGACATGGTGCAGAGAGGATGAACTCAGATTTGCAAAGGATCAGGTGCTACTGGTAACGGTAAAGGACTGGGAGCTATTATGGGGACTGAATGGAATTATTATTCGGATCACCTTAGCTCAAGTGATAGAGCAACGCCTGAAAATAGTGTTAAAAAGGTGTTTGTAACGTCACCGATTTCCCTGACGTTTAAGGGTAATTTAGATGTAAATATCAGTAGTGGAGCTGATTTCATGTGAACAAGCAAACCTGTACAAGCGTCTTTTAACCGCTTAGCCAATCAGGTAATTTCATCGCTAGTTTCCATTTAAATGTGGCGGAACAAATATGGCGTCTGATTGCTGCAGTCAATAAAGCGACGAGGCCCTGACAATGATGTTCGTGTTTATGTCATGTGTTTATTTAACTTGCTTTTCGTTGGTTAGTTGAAAGCTATAGTAGCTTGATTAAGAATGTGTCATAACCTGGCATCTATGTTAGCTTACAGCTACGCTTTCTGTAACGTGTCACCAATTATATGTGGCACGCTAGGCTACTTGATAGCACGCTGCATGTAACTGGTCACCTCGTAGCCTGGTCACCTCGTAGCCTGGTCACCTCGTAACCTGGTCACCTCGCAGCCTGGTCACCTCGCAGCCTGGTGTATCATCAGCTTAGAGAAGGAGACCTTATGCTATTTGCTTATAGGAAGCGTTAGCCGCATTTGAAACGTTTCTGTTAATTATTTATATTTAAGAATCTTGTTTAAGTTACAAATTGTACTTTTGCGTGGATTTTCTCATCTTGCCAAGCCAGCACTTACTCACTGTGTGCTGTCCATTACGTGACGTGGTACATAAGCTCTACTTCAAACTTTACTGAACATTAGTTACAGAATGGTGCCAGTCCAAGGTGATAGGATCGGGAGTGTTTAAGGCAGTAAATTATGTTCTCGGAGGTTTTCAAATCGGTAGAGCTTTCTTCTCTCCAGAGGCTAGCAAGGTTCACGAGCCCTCAGTAAATTTCCCTGTGCGCTCTTATTGTGGTGATATAATATTGGGTGGTAAGGCTTTAAGGTCACTAACCAACTGTTTCATCCAAAGGATGCCTGCTTCTTCAGTGTTATAAGCTTTAAGGATTCTTCAAACAAGCTTAAGTACTACTTCCATACAGGTTTTTTCCACGCATCTCGGGAGTGAGAGGTACACAAAATGTACAGCAATTTGACCTTGTTGAAATTTTCCTAACTTGAATTTCACAATTGTATAATCATGATCTGGTGTATAGATATATCTTGTAAATAAACGTGGTCAAGAAAAGGAAGATGATGACGTTCTGTAGAAAATTGTATTCCAAAAAATACCACATTTACGCAACAACATCGAGGGCTCATCTTCTTATGTTTTTGTGCTAATTGTTTTTTTAATTCTTTTAAATAAATGATTCATCGAATAACCTGGTTTTCTGTATACTTACGTTAAATACGTAGGGCCATTGTTGAATAGCCATGGCTTGCCAAATGGCTATGATTCGTCCTTTCTTGCTCTAATTGGGCTGTTTATTCCTTCAAGGCCTATCTTTCTATTTAGAATAAATCTCCCTTAGTCCATTGCCACCAGTTATTACAGAGAGCCCAGTACTGTAAGATTTTTTCAAGGGAACCTATGGGTAAACGTGTACTTCTTTTCAACCATTTTAATTATACCACCGATAAGTTCTATCTACAGGATTTGCCATCCTAGCGTACGTTCACGATTATCCACTCTAAATTTAGCATAGATTAAGCTTAGAAACTTTAATTTTGTGTACATGTTTTAACAAACAGATTGCAAACATATATCTTTCTATTTTCTCATCTTTTTCTTCGCTCAGTACAAGGCAGGGATGTTTCTTTAAGGCATTTAGTTGCTCTGAACAAGGTCTATAAAACACCTATTTAGACCCCATTCCCCGTTCAAGGAGTACTCTGTGTTTTATAGAACTTGGCTCTGAAAGAAGTAGAAACAAAAAGTAAACAAAAATTTAAGGTTTCCAAGAAGATGCGGGTTGACATTAAACTTAACTGTGTCAAGACCTTAAGCAAGGAAAGCAGTCTTGAGACATAGAGTTCCAGATTTTGGTTAGTCGTAGGAAAGAAACTGCAACCTTAGAAACTTCTGTTTGCTTAAGGAAGAGAAACTGAAAAGTTACACAGAGATTCAACATACCTAATGAAGGGGAAGAGAAACCAACTCAGCCAACTCAGAAGAACGCTTACCAAAGTAGTAACTGAGGAAAAAACTCTAATGTTAACTGTTGTCTAGCAAATTTACCCACTCACCACGACCTCCAGCCGACGATCTTGGACCCACCTGCGTACATATGGTCTGACTTGGGTAGTCGTATAATGATAGCATATTATAACTGATGGATTTATACAGCTAAGGATTCAGTAGATGACATTTGGTGGATAACACAGCACAAGACAGTAAAATCGACCCACAGGTGACTGTTATTAAAATGGTAAAGAGCCGTTGGCTATCATCCCTACCACCCCTACGTCTATGACTGAAAGATACTCTGAAATTAGATATTCGAACGCAGCTACGTTTTGGTCTCGGTAACTTGATTCAAAGAGGGTTTAGTCATGGCAAGGAAAACGTAATAAATCCAGTATGTGTGGAGTCGAATAATACCTTGTGCCCTTCCACTACTCAATAATACTGCACTGTTCTAATGCTTACTGATGATCTGAATTTATGTGCTTAAAAGTTTGTAGTTAACTGACTCCATCTTTGATTTCTAGTGAGAAGAAATAGGGTCATACTAAAGTAAGGCCCGTGTTCTAGGGTGACTTTTTAGCTTGTTTTTACAATGACATTTTGCGACAAGGGTGAGATGATACGCATCAAGAATTACTATCAGCTGATCTGACACATGAAGGATTTAGATTCTACGATCGCTCCAAAAATGGTGCTCTTGTAACAGACAACTCAACCCATACACGCAGGGACGGCGCCAAAGACGGTGCTAAGTGGTAGTCCTTCTTTCGGAAAAAATAGAAGAAAACAGACACTAGAAAAAAATGAAGACTTATGAAACGAGAGATCAGTGCTGTTTCGAATTCAAAAAGATACGAAATATTCGCTGTATGTAGTAAACAAAAAATTTGGAAACAAGATCAAATCATGGTAAGCAAAAATTTTGTAGTATATTACTATGCTTTGCTACTTTGTTGATGATAATAAAATATCAATACCGAATGGAAATGTTTCGTTTTAACAATATTGTTGAATCATTGGAGTTACATTTTAGGTGGCTAAGAATGTAACGTATTGCCCCTAACACTGTGTCGGAGTTAGTGGACGCATCATGACAGGAAAATTCCTCCTCATTGCCCAAATCACTACAGAATTTAGTATTTTTACTCTTCCTTATTCTTTTTATTGGAGGTCAATACAAGAAAACATAATATTGGCTAAACTTTGTGAAATATTCATCCCCTGTACTTTGCATGACACTAAGAAAAGTGGTCCTTAACATCATTTTTCCTCATCCTTTACAAACCAGCAACCAGTATTCGCGTCCCCTTTCGACCATTTCACCAGAAATTCCACCCCCTACTAACGCATATACCAGAAATTATGACTTTAATAATCTATGTTTACACCAATCATTTCACCCGCTTCCAATTCTCCAATCAGTACTCGCAACTTATTCCAACTTGTTAACCAGTTCTCGCCCTCCTTTCCAACATCTTTAATGTTCCTAAAAACTCGGGCAAAGAAGCTTGAACAGGTTCATTTTCATAAAAATCGTTCTCTATAGAAGAAAAACGGTACAATGTGTCAGGTGAGGCGCAATAGGGTGGGCTTGGGTGGACACGTTCACTCCACCTTTTCGAGGAACAACTTTTAGGTTCTTCTCGATCAAATGAAAACTGTTTGGGTGCCAGTGCTTCCTTCTCGGAGATACGCACAAGTTTCCGTGGTTTACGGTTACATGCTCGTTTTGGTATCTGAGTTCCGTAGCTAATAGCAAAATGGGGCGTGGGCAGTGATACGGCAACCTTCTGTGTATTTAGGTGTTAAGTCCTTCCATAATGTATAGATGTATTGGCTCCCTCACTACCATTCTGTTGAAATTAGTGTTCCCTTTGTCAAGTGTTGCCTTATTAGTAGTCAATGTACAAAAGTTTGCTGTAGTGGAGCTTGTGTAGACCGAGATTTTATAACATGTTCTAGAATCTGTGGTGTAGACAACTGCATGTGAAGCTGAGTGCCAGCAGTCACGCAGAGGTTTGATGGAATTGATATAAGAACATGGCCAGTCGATATAGATACTTCTAGTATCATCTTTGGAATTGATCCTAAAACAGGGCGCCTCTTTCAGAGCTGTACGCACTGACGATTGAAACTACAGCCAAGACAATCTGATAACTGTCACTGCTGCTGTTGAGACGTATCTGTTGAAATTAGTACTGGGAATTTCTTAGCTGTGGCAATGACAATTAAGGCAGCTGTACCCTCCGAGAGCGATATAAATTTGGTTTATTACAGTACGTCTTACGTATTTCATAATGATTTTTTTTCTTTCGGTATTTGTTAGTAAGTGTAGGTGTGATTTTGATGTAAAGGGCAAATTCAACTTTTGTGCTCTTATTTTTTGACGTGAATTAGCTCTTGATAAATGTCTAACTTTCAGATCATTTTGAACACAAAATCGTTATCTGAAATTTGTACAAAGGAACTGTCCAAGCTTAAGAATGCCATTTTGGCACTCTCCGGTCCGATGTTAATACCATTTTGGGGGCATCAAAGCCGTCCCGAATAAGTGCAGTTACCCTCTTTCATAAACAGTTTAATGAACGGCTTTATTATTTGACGTAAATCAAAACACGTGAATAAGTTTGCCTGAAGGAAGAACGCTAAGACGAATATGCTTTAATTTTGGAGGTCTTGAATCGATATGGGGTAAATATATCCATGCATCCCATTTTCACTTAACATGTACTCAATTATTGCCACTTAGTGCCTTAAACGAGTTAAGTAAGTCTTTCTGTAGTCAGAAGTAGAGAGTTTCTCCTCTAAAGGTGACAACCATTAAGAGATTTTAGGTCCTGTTAATTAACCTGACTCATATAAGTTTGTTATTATAACGGGAAATCGGTTCTGCTGATTCAGGCATAAGACACGGCGTGGCCTGCAAAGAAAGAGTCAAGCCAACATTGGCTCCGTTGTTGATTTATGACACGCGAAATGTTTTTGTTTGATCACTTGTTATGTACTTTACACGAGTCTTGACGTCATACAAGTGTACAAATCATGGAAGTTCTGAAGCGGTCTTGTATTTGGTTACGTCATCCTCGACAGGGCAAAAGGCGGAAAACGGAACGATGCCCAGGTAGCTGTAAATTAACAAAGAACTTTTTGCTTGAGGGTCAAGAAATATAGTGAGGGCAAACTGTGCCACAAGGAAGCAATACGTCGAGGAAGGGAAATGAATCCCCTCTTATCATCGCTACTGTCTTTCGCCCTGAACTTGTCTGGTATGGTTAGTATTGCTATTAAGAGATATTGCTCTCTACGAGCGCAAGACCACCGAAAGTCTTTGTTAAGACCAGTGGGGCAAAGTATAATAACAAGAAAAAAAGAGAGTATTTATAGAGTGAAGAAGAATAAAATCAAAAGTGGAAGGCCCCAGGGACTAGGGTTGTAAACGGGTCTTCACTTCGAATCTGTATGCTTCACTTCTGATTCTCAAGAACTGGCGCTTCAGCGGCAGTGGCGGCCTTAAGCACGACCCCTTTGGGGCTCTTAGATTTGTATTTATATAATCATCAAAACTTTATAAAAGATGATCAGAAATAAATTGCTTAGTTAATTAAGCAATTATTTCTGCCCCCTGTAAAAGCTTACACATCCCCTGGGGATGCCGTTCTGCTTGTAAGGACGTACGATGAAAGACTGCAAATTATGATGATATGTTGCGTATTTAGGGAAAAGCTATTGGACCATGTCACCCCTCTCATGCAACGATAAAAAGTGAGTGCCCAATTTTTGTATGACAAGATATTCATGAAGACAGAAGGACAATTGTTAGAGGATGGCAGTTTCCAGCAGTAAACTGTTCAATTTTTTGCAGGAGCAACCCCTGGCACCCCTAAAAAGTGTCACAAAATGTGCTTTAAGATTTGGTCTTCCACCTCCCCTTAGGAATTTTTGGGTATGCTACTGAAGATAAGAGATAGCAAAAATCTTTCTGGTAGCAAAATGGAAAAGTTGTGTTAGACAAGATTCCTTTTTTTCATTACCCTTAAAACAATGTGGGGGAGGGGGCGCATTTGGTTAGCATATACGCGCATCTCCATAAAATCATCCTGATCATGGCAACCATTCCAGTCTGGAAAGATGGTGGCTAATGCAGAATTGGCTAAGGCCCCTACATATCCATGAGGTCTGGGTTTTTAATTCAAAGAAAGATAATATACTGTATCTGCTTATATCAATCTCATAGACAACAGTATAAATGGAAGACTAGATACCCTCCAGGAAACACTGTCTCTCCGCATACCACGATCTTGCCTGAACTGCATTGAAATGTATGACTTTATATACCCCCTCCCCATGCGCAAACAATATCCGGCCATTGGTACCAGTAAATTATTCTTCAGTAATGGCAAGGAATAATCGATGCTATGATTCGTCCGTGTAAAAGTCCACTCTCTGTCGGGAGTCCTAGCTTTGCTATCAAAAGTTACTAATTATTGCTAGCTAATTAAAGGGCATCGTTTGAACAAATGCAAAGAACTTATACAACTAACAATTGTTACAAGACATTTTTCGAGATTTTGATGCTTATTGGGGAAATACAGCATGTGAGAAGGTGGCAAAAATATTTGTATTGGAGTCTAACCCCTCTGATAAAGATTAAACTTACAAGTAGACAAATTGCTTACAGTAAGCAATCTCAATTATTTCTGTTCCCATATGAGAGATCACGTCTTCCTAGGGGATGTACCTCTTCTTATCTTGAGGTACGATGGAAGATAGTTAGAATCGATCGAATTTTACATAAGGACGTCTACATTACTTCCTGACACATATTTCATCCGTGGAAAATCTGATGGGAGTGAACAATGAAAGGCATCAATAGATGTAGAAATGAAATCTTAAAAGGTGCGACACGACAAAGTCTTAAGGCTTCACGCCCATTATTACACTGAACTTTACTTGTATATAACTGGCTACACCTTTGCTGTTAACCCGGTTATATCTATAGGAAATTTGTCCCTGCTTTGTCTCGCCATACGACCATTCTAGTTGCTTTTTCATAACACAAAGCTCTCAACTCTACTGCTCGAAGACGAGCATGCGCAGTAAGACTCCATGACTGGCTAATATGTCAGAGTGAAGGTTCACATTGAGTTAAGAAAATAGCCGCGAAAGGAGAGTGACGGAAAAACAATTTCCTAAGTTAATCCTTCTCAGCGGGATGTGACATAACAGAACAGCCTAACAGAAATTAAATGATATCTCCTCTTTCCGCCCTCACTCGTCTCTTATGTATTTGTTGCTAATTCTTTTTATCAACGTAGATTTCTCATTTTGGTCCGGGATTTACGCAATACGCAATGTACAGCGTCCATAATGACGTCGTTCTTTAACTGGTGGATTCGTTAACGAAGACCGGTTACTGGTCTGTTGACAGCTGGCAAAACCCTGCAGTTTAACAAAGACGGTGATGATCTGGTGGGGTTTGCATTCCCTGCAAAGGTGGATTTGCTCGCCGGCTTAGAAGTGGCGGGAACCAGAGATTGCCAATGTAAGTTTTTTTCCTCTTTATGAAGTAATTCATGCATTAGAGAGTACGGTTGTACCAAACAGATTTATCACTTTTTCATTTTTATGTAACTGAAATCGGATTTATTTCTTTTAAATAGCTTCATTTTAATTTGCGAGATTACCTGTGTGATATTTCGATAAAATAGAGAGTTGATTTGGAAGTAATTTTTAATAGTTAAAGATCACAACAGTAGCATGCATGTTTCGTATGAGCTTTTAGAGGATGGAAAAAGCTGCTATTGTATTGAAGCTACACTAGCTACCTATGTTAATCAAAGATTGTAATTTTGTATTCATCTGTGCATAACGTTAGCTTTTTTGCCATTAGGACGTGTATCCGATCCCTGCAGAATTATGTATTGAGCCTTAGGCACTCTCCTACGTCACACAATGTCTACTCCTGTATTGCTTCTACATTAAGTTACAGGCTGACACATCAAGCACTTTGAAAGTTGAATTCAGTGTTAAAAGAACCTCTTCACTTATGTCACTCATTGACGCAAAAGTGTGTAGACTTCTGCAGTCCGATAGATTTCATGTGGAAAAAGTATTATAAATTCCTCCTTACCATTTTAAATTTTATTTCATAAGTGAAGCGTTTTGATTTCAAACACAACAGGTCTTTTTATCGCTGAAAGACTTGAACTTACAACTCTGGCTCAAACGTGTACCACCACACTACTGAATAAACCCACGGAGTTACAATCACTTATTATCACTTTAACGTCCAAGATAAACCATTGTATGTCCAAAGGATTGAATTTTTTCCAATACGCAAGCTTTCAGCCTCAATGTGAAGTTAAAGTGCCCTCAGTAGCAACCAGTTTCTTCTTATTACTTGCATAATCTAGACTACAATGTTGACCATAGTTAAGAGGTTAATATCACTTTGAAACTTTAATTTATCAGCCAAGTTTCATATTTCGATATCTAAATGAAATACCGTATATGAAGACGATGAATTCTGTGCAATCTTGAGTCACTAATCCCTATTTATCAAATTACGAAATCGAGGTGACACACTTTATAATTTCAAATAACGTAACATATTAAAGGCCTCTTTTATCAGCTTGGATGTACTGATGCCAAAGCGTAATTTTAAAGCCTGTGATGTGTAGTTGTACCATTGTCATTACCGCTGACATAAAGTTTTGTAACTGCAGTATAAATTGTATGTACACCACGGGTTAGGGTAGTAGTTGTGAAAAAGTGTGGTTTAGTATTCCCACTTAGAATCTGAAAAGGTAACAGATCAGTTGATACAATTTGAACATCATACTTTTACTGTCATACCCTATATAAGACTCATAAGAATGAGATTCTCGAAATAAGGATAAGCTCACATTACTTTTCCAATCACTTATATTACCTTACCATAGTTTGTATGAAGTAGGGGGCTAATGCTTTTTAATCATTAGTAAATCTCATGCAATAAACTAGTGAAGCTTTCTAAGGTATATCTATTCGAAGAAAAGGATCTTAATGAGACTATCAAGCTCGAAAGTATCTACGTAATAAGTTTTTGTGGTACTCGTGATATCAGAAAAAATTTAAATGCCAAATTGCCATCTTCTTACACCACAGGACATGAAAAGGAGAAGTATATTCTGTGAGGTGAATAAAGTTTGTAGAAGGTGTCAGATCGTTCGTATGAGAGCTTTGTAAGAAGGCTCGATCCACGAAATACTTTGATACGTAATAAACTCAACTCGAAACTGATTCTTATCCCATTATTCTCAACGTTGACAACAATAATTATAAGCACAGCTGACAACTTCAGGAAACGATTCTTCTTCACGCCCTCAGACAAAAATCCAACCTGATAATATAATCAATTTACATAAACGCTGTCAACCAATAGGAATGTTCTGTAGTTGACATGCATAGCGCCATTAACATCTTACAGGGACAATTTATGCTTCCAACCCTCAAATTAGGCTTTAGTAAGAAAATCAAACCGTCTTTAAGCGAGAAGGAAAATATTTTTGCCTTGAAAGATTCAGATCAAGGACTTTCACTTAGTGGGAGAGTCTAATGCGCACATCTTCTGCGCACTTCCTGAGGTGGAGAGTTGAAACTTCTTCTCGACAGCAGAAATTATGAATGAAGGAACCAATTCCTAATCTTTACCATAACTGAGTTAGAATCTCAACAACTGCTTAGCCAAAAGTCTACAAAAGCCTAACATTTTTCTTCTCCTGAGCATACAAGATCTTCATTAAATCATATCACAATATATAACGTGTATTACGAGTAGTTATGTAGTGTTGAGAATTGAACAAGAGGGGATCTGAAACAAAGGATGTACCTTAGAGGGTCTGAAAGCACTGCCCTCAAAAATTTACACTGTACCTTTCAATTTAAACTCACTCTGAATGAGTTTGATTTTAACATTTTGACTACTGGCCTATAAAGTGATATTCCTTTTCATTTAAATTTTACCCTTAATCAAATCATTCTTTATATTTAATGAGAAGAAGGCAGTCTTAAGCTAGATAAAATTAACTGATATATTGCGTCATTCAAAGGAGGCAGGAATTAAATAGTTGCAAAGGCACGACAGCGTTCAACCCTAGCTTTTATCAAAACAGCATAAACAAAAATCACTCTATTTCAACACACATGGCACAACTAGCATGATTATCCTCCGTGGTTTTGTATTCTGTATAATATGTTTGACACAAAGTTAAAAAGTTATGGTGTATTGATCATGAAGGGCTTGCAAAATGTCGAGGGGCAGAGCAACCATGTATTGGTATTTAAGAATCGAGCATCTAGGAAGGTCATCCAGATAAGAAATACATGATACGGCCTATGAAAAAATGTAACCATGGCGAAAAAAGACAGGGCAAGCCTTCCACTCACACTGTCTCACTATAACGAAAGTTCTGCCTGGAACCTCGTGAAGATGTAAAAACAGTGGGTGATATTCCGTATGTGGTGTAGTCAGTTGCAGGCTTTTTTATGGAGGCTATTATTGCCTTGCCCCCAGTGCTCCAACCTGGTTAAGCCATGGACTCAGAGTGACTAAACTAATTTGACAAAATATTCTTTAGCATGAGCGTTAGCAAACATTGCCGCTATTCAAAGACTGCATGCAATCAAAATATGAAAAACGTGGGTAGTTCATCGACAAAGGTGAGTCACAAGAAAATGTGTCACTTACACACCCTGTAATCATCGACTTGTTTCAATCCTTAACATAGAGGTGACGATCGCTAGACTCATCATCTAATTACATTTAGGGTAGCGCTCATGTTGCATAATAACCTTCTCTCTCCAAAAATGTAACAGGAATCCATAGCTTACAACTTTGGGGCCGGCACCACTTTGGTTCTGGAGTCTAAAAACAGAGCAAATGTCCGATGTGAAGGGCTAAATGTGAATTTTGGCAATAAGTGGTGGAGCTACCAACCCAATGCTTCTCGAGATCTGGCTGCTGTGGTACTGTCGGTTTCATGAAAAACCACATTACCTATGGACGTAAATAGTAGCTAGGTTGGATATTCAGCTGAAATCGGATTTGTCTGTGACGAAGGCACACCTACAAGTGTTGTTTCATGACAGCGTACAGCTTGTACAACTTACCTGTGAACATTTTTAGGAGGTAGGCCTGACAAGAGTGTGTTACGCCCACTACGCCCATAGCCCATGACACATTCTACCTGAAACGCATTGCAAGTATGTGATTATTATTTAAGGTAGATCTCGAGGAAAAGAACTTGGTGAAAATAACAAGCAATTCTTCTTTACTGGTGCTTAAAATGTTAGGTAAAAATCAGCCTCTAGCTCTTTAAAACGTTTTCTTATGTAAAAAAGAGTTCATCTGTTTTTAGGATATCGCAGGAAAATAATGGAGGGAATTTTGCACTATTTGTGAGTGCTTTGTTGAATTTAAGTTCTTTACACGCATCCTAGGTGAAAACAGTTGGTATAGACACCCACACAGATTTCCCAACCTCGGATGATTGCCGCTAGGTAAAGGTGATCCTGTGTGACGTAGAATGATCCCTAGGTAAAGCAAGCTGATATTCTGATAACGGCTTGTAGCTGATCGTTGTCGTAAGCACCAGTCTCTTTTTAAAAATTTATCCAAGAACCAAAACTGACGCTGTGAAAGAAAGCACCGCTCAGCATAAGAAACTGTTAGATCGGTCTAGAGAAGTAAACTAACGATTGACATACGAAGGGTAAATTATGAGAGATTTCTTATAGCAGTGCTTTCAAAGCGGTTTGAAGAAGGTTAGGGGGAGGAGCAACTACTCGTTTGTGGCACAGCGACTTTAGCGGTGGCATTTTCGGCTCCGTCATATCTAGCCGTTCTCGCTGCTGGTAGTTCAGATGCACACTTGTAAAAAGTTGATATTATTTTCACTCTTAGTGTCAAAACTGATATTGTCAATAAATTGTTCAGGTAATTAAGCAATCTCATTGTATTCTGTTCCCCCTGGGAGGCTTACCTTTCCCTTGGATATACCTCTCTGGTTATCAGGACGGTACGATGAGTGATCGCAACTAGGCTCAGGAAACAGTCTCAGTGATAATAAGGATATGAAGGCAACAATGCGGAGGGAAAGTGTGACATCACGATTTTTAAAATATTTGAATTACAGAAAAAATACTCAATATTCATATAGCCCTATTAGTGAGAACGTCAATGGCCAAGATTGAGAGTCCTTCCTTTTCCCAACACCGAGATATCAGGTTTCAAATTTAAATCTCTCTAACAAAACCTTGTTATTTGATGCTGGGTTGTAACGTTAGGATCCGAGGAAGGATTTTTGACCAGAGCTTTTTAAATTCAAACGCCTCTAGTTTAAACATTACATACATCACAGGTCTCGTATTTTGAGATACAGCCTATTCTAAGATTGTCTTCAGGTATCTGGAGTCATAGTGTCCTATTTCCAGAACTTTTGATTTGTGACGTCATCACTTTTCCTCAGCATTTGTTTCTTGACGCTATGTGGCTTGTGCTCTTTGGAGAATCGTAGTAGGACGGAGGAAAGCGTTGGACATTGGCTTCATACCAATGGTATCTATCAAAATTAGTGCAATCTCAGGAGGTTTTAGTCTAATTTACTGATCTTCAAGAATCATCAGAACAGGATAACGTAACAAACCAAAAGTGTTACGTCCTCACCACTTGGCAGATTGGCAGTTCTACTTCAGTAGTTTAATCTGAACAAAGGGTGCACCCATCTTCACATCTATATTTTAGAAAAATATGCGTTTGGAATATTTTCTTACTAAATCAGACGGCACGGTCCATGGCACTCCTTGCTACTGCTGGCTTGCTTGCTGATTAAAGTGATTTTTGCTATTTTAAATGACTTTTTAGTTACCCTTTTTGATACGAGAGGATTTGAAGTGATAAGTTTGAGTAGATACTATAGAAATAGAAAAGTAAAACTGCACGAAACAGCGAAAACATTTTAGTACTGAAAAGTATTTTTCGTCCGACACTCCTTAAGAGTACAAGATCGTCAGAATTGAGATTGAGAAGAAATCAATAAAACTTGTACCAAACTGTGTTATGAAAGTAGCCAATCAGAGGTCTGACAACTAGATTGGTGTTGTTTTGACCAATCAGTGTCTGTGGAACTAAATGATTAACCGTAGATGCCCAATGAAAAGACAAATTCTTTCTGTCTGTAAAGCGACGGTCTCCTTGCGTTTATGTGGACGGATTCAAGTACCACTTGGTAAAGCGCAGACCTAGCTCCACCTATTATGCGAAAGCGGTCATACGCATACAATTTTGCATAGTCTGGGTTTTCAAGCAAGTGCTGCCCTATAGCAGTGTCACATTGCTTAGCAGTACTTTTGGCTTTAGAAACCCGAGGTAGCTGTTTCCTTGTAGGAGCTGATGATTGACGAATACTGAGGGAATATCCTGCTTGATTCTGTCAACTAACTTCAAAGTCGTGCGTCCGACATAGCCAGCATATTGTTGCAGTCAAATACATCCGATATTGTAATTCTTTTGCCCTTATTTAGAATGGATATCTACTTCTCTCAAATGAGCCTAGATGGGCCCTTCATTAAACAGATAATTTATTACTTCGGACAACATGAGCAAATTGGCTCCGAAACAAAAACATTTGACAGCAGAACTGAATCAGAGAGTGTTGTGGCGAAACAGATAATTGCGGTGTTTGACCCGTTTATTTGCACGCCAAGCAAGGAAGCTGACCGTTCATACTTACCTAGAAGCTATGTAATATATGCTGTGTCACCACCCTGTATTTTACAGATGCATTGTCTCACTGTTCTAGAGCAGAATTTCTAAAGTATTTATCGACCCGTATTTTTTATTAGATATTCCCAAGATGCATAGTGGGTGGATGAGTCACTCAACTAACGCGGGAAAGATGTTTTCCATAAATAGCAGAACTGCTACTGGCCAGTCGTTGCTTCAAATTCTTAAATGCTTGCCGCTGCAATGTTTTAACTTATTACGTGCTTATGAAAACATACAAGTATGCGATCCAGCAAGTATTTTTGTTCATTATTCATGTAATATACTCTCTACAATAATGGATTTCTCTCAAACATCTATACAAACAGAAGGCAACGAGATGAGCTGTCCGTCTGTCTACTACAACAGCCCACATGGACGATTTTTAACCAGAGAGACAGGGATGAAGTACTTAATACGTTCAATACCGTACACAGACGTGTCTCCGCGCAAGACTACGTTTACTGAAGAAACAAGTAAGGAGGTGGAACAGAAGCAGATTGTGAAAGATGAGGTAACTAGAATTTAATACTGAATTTTCAAAAATTTTAAACTTTTCAATTAAAACCGGGCGGGGTTTTTTTACGGATAAGGTGCTCCTAGATGTCAGTTGTCTGCCGTAGAAAATAAAACCTGGTCATTTTATGCAAAAGGGAACTTAGCCCTTAATAATCTGTCACCATTAGTGGTGTGTATGTAATACATCTTGACTGAAAACGTAAATATTCTATAACAGTGATTTCCAACCTTTTCTGGATTGTCGCCCCCCTCAGTGATCAAATAGCGCCATCCTCGCCCCCTTTCCCTAACAATACGCCAAATTATGAAATTTTGTCATAATTGAAACAGCACATGTTGGTAGTCGTTTATATTTATATATCAATAAATATTCAAGCCGTTGCTAGAGAGCTCAATACAACAAGGTAGAGCCTAATACCACTGGTAAAAGGGGAAAAGGAAATACCTCAGTTACCATACGTTTCACTTCCTATCTGCAGACGTTCTTGAGACCTGTCTGAATATATGTAGATAGATATATAGATATATATATATATATAGATGTATAGATATAGATATATAGATATATAGATATATAGATATATAGATATAGATATAAGTACTCAGGCAGACACTCAAGCAGTCATGAACTACATAGTATAGATCTCATAAACATGAAGTGCTTGGGGCGATGGCCCGGTTCGAACCCAGGATCTCCCACTCCGAAACCGATATAGATAGATATAGATATATAGATATATAGAGATCTGTGTGTATTGGTTTCTTAAACGACATCTCATAGTCTGTACTGTAAATGAAAATGCTTAAATTCACGTCACTTGTATCAAATACGTAGCACAAAACATGATACAATATCAGACTTGAAATTGATGAATGTTTTAAATATGTGGACATGTGGCACAATCTTTGTTCACTATGGACATCTCCTTACCAAATAGGGTTAATTTAAAACCAGCCAAGCGAGAGTATTTTTATGTGAGATCTATTCTACTAAGTCTGTTGTGCTTATTTCCCTCTTTTTCTTCCATTATACTACAAAGAGGAAGAAGAGATGATTCACTCTCTCTTATTAAGATTACACAATACAGAGTCCGTAAAAGATGTGCTTGAAGAGTGACAACAGACCAGATCATAACCGTTGTTCCTTTTAAAATTTAATTGTTAGCTGTGGCTAATTGAATCCATTGTCCTGTTCTTCATCAATTTATTCCCTTGTCACCAGAACAGTCAGCTATCAAGGAAGTCGACTGTCTAGTAGCAAGCTATCTAGTTGCCTTTTAATTCTACGAAGCTCAGGATATCCCACTGACATCTGCCTGCAAGCGACGTCACATTGTAAAAAGTATGTAAGACATTTCAAACTGAGGTTTAGTAACTTCTATTAAATATAATTTTGCAAACAATCTCAGATTATTGGAATGCCTTGTACTTTCACATTACGTCATCATCTTTCAAATTGAGTGGATCATCCAGGTTTTTGATTAGCTACTCCCAAAGCACAGTTAGATATTACTGTTTTTGCTTCCTGTTTCAATTTCAATTTCGATGATTTTGTACTCCGAGGAGTGTCTGATAAAAATCCTTTAAGTACGAAAATATTTTCGCTATTTCATGCAAATTTAGTGCTTTGTAGCAACAACAAATTTTTGAGTTTGGTGGAGATAAAAAAAAGTCGAAGAAAATTGATCGCTGTGTTTCAAATTATCAGGTTCTGGGCTTATTCAGAGACCAAGAAAGAATAAAAATGTTTACATTGCAACTATGATTCTAACGTTTTAAAAATATCGCATTTCTATACATCAATTCTACTGAACGGAAGGAAAAGCTTACATTTTGACCTCCATGGAGAAAAAGTTCTGACGTTATCATAGTTGCACGCAGATTTTTCCTACTTTGACAGAAGTTTGTCAGAACTACTGTCAATAACTCTTCCTGATCTACTTAATTAACTGCCTTGCAAGTAATCTCTCTTTTGTGGCCTTGTTAACTCATACCATTTATTGCCTCGCTTTCATACCAAGGATCCTTGCTATGAAGACTCAGAGAAATTGCATCTAAAGAGACAGCGTAACAAGGAAGCAGCAGTAAGATGCCGACAAAAGAGGAAAGATCGTGTCCGAAAACTACTGCAGGTAATTTGACACCAAGAGAAAGTTGTTTAAATTGATTACAGTTTTGCAAGTAGACATAAAACTATTTCTATCCTTCATAAGCAGAGGCGATCATTCTGCAGTTTACATCTGCTAGCGCTTATCAGATAATAGTTGGCTAACAAAATATGAACGGAAGAGTGTTAAGAAAATTTTTGAAAACTTTGCGGATTTTAAGTTAAATTTGTAGTCATGCAAATATCGTAATCCACTAACGCTAAATCAAGGTGCTTTTACGTTATATTTTATATTCAAACATAACAGATTCCAGTCTAAGATGCTATAATGACAATAAATGCAAAGTTGTGTTAAATTATTGCCATCGAATGCAACAAGAATCCACCATATGTTAATTCCACGGATTCTCAAATCACATCAAGAGATCAGCTGATCACACGAAACGTGAGATTTTCATCAAACGTCATTTAAAATTTGACGGGTATTAAAATAGGACTGTAGGACATTGTTTGAATTTACTAACAATTTGTATGTGTGAAGCCACCTTAACCAGAAGATAATCAATCACTACACTTAAATTTCGGTCCATGCTCAATGAGTGTTATGGAAGTGGTCTGGGAAGGGGTTGAGTATAGGATGTGACGCCCATGACTATCCTCAAGATAATCACTTTTGACCTGAGGATCTGAGAGTTTCAGAGTTTTTGAGTTTAACATGAGTACATGAGTTATAGAGGTTTAGAATTCAGAGTTGCATTAGTAGATTATGTAAATAAATATGGAGAACAAAGATTATCTTGTCTTATATAGATTCTAGTTCTGACACAATCTGTTAGTAGGCCTACTATTCAGTATAACGTGGTTGTCGAATTTTGACACTGGGGTTACGTCATACCCACCCTCAATGGTAAGACGTGCCTTCATATAAGTCCTTGTAACAAAGTACACGGAAAATGCCTCAAAATTAATAAAGTGAATAAAGTAGATATAGAAATTATAATGCAGCTTAAACAATGTTATTGAGAATAGTGTTTATGACCAGGGATTAGCGGACTAAAAGTAATTTTCGGACTTCATTAGCGGACGGACGGAGCCGGAAATTCTTACAATAAGCGAAAGCGAAAAGCTGGACAAAGTTTACAATTGCAGACTCGCAAAAAAAATCCGTGCACCCTCAGTGCATCCTCCGTGCATCAGATATAAGTTTTGATACCTCAAGCCAGGTAATGAAGTAAGAGCCGTATTGGCCCTCTCCGTGAGCTTAAAATGTCATCGCGCTCTTCAGACCGGCTGAAGCTCCCCATTCCTATCCAGAAATGCACGTAATCAAATACTTTCTTCGAAACAACCACTTAATAATGCGTTAAGTAATGCATTCATAACGCTAAATGTTATCGGCTGCATTGAAACACTTTCGCAAAGAATTGATAGGAAATGAGAGGATTGGAACACATTGTTGCGAATAGCATCTGTGTGAGTGACACATTATCAGTCATTCATGCCATAAAAAAACGAACAAGTTTGTGGTGTCTATGTAATTTAGACGTCACTAGTGCCAGTTCTCTCCATGTATATAAGCGTTAAATAAGGAAATGTACGGGAGCTTTGTACTAGGAACGATAACGATAACGATATCGATAACGATAACGATATATCGTTGGAAAATAGGTCACACCGCCAACGATACATCAAAAGATATCGTTCCACCAAACGCATGC
>JAAAKL020000247.1:0-49408 GCA_010016065.2 Carybdea cf. marsupialis auct. non (Linnaeus, 1758)
TATCTTTCAACTTCTGATAAAAATCTGTTACTACTTCTATGGATGACATCATTGTGGGGGCATAAACACTAACCCATGTTGCATACCGACCATTCCCTAGAGGGGTTCGCATTAACATGATCCTGTCACTCACACATTTTGGCAGCTCATCTAGCGTATCAAAAATTTTCCTTTTCACTGCAAACCCAACTCCAAACTCACGAGCCTCTATCTCAGGTTTTCCAGACCAACAAATTGTGTAGTTATTGATTTCATGGATGTGTCCTGTTCCAGCAAATCTCGTTTCAGCCAAAGCAGTTATGTCCATATCATACCTTTCCAATTCAGATGCAACAATAGCCGTCTTTCTTTCTATACCCCTCTCTGAATCTTGCAAAGTTCTCACATTCCAACATCCAACTTTCATACATTTATTTACATTTCTGAAATTGTTTGTACCGCTTGAGTGAACAACCGCCAGCCGCGGCAAGCTGGCCAGCTTGAAAAAGCAGGCAATTTTTAGGACACCTTTTCTAGTCCCTTCCACTCAAAATAAAGTGGTGAGCAGTGCTCTCCTAAATAGGGCTGCTCAGACACAGAGGGTTCCACCGAACTCAGTTACTGCAGGATCCCTGAAGGACGATGTTAGGATAAACCCCCTGCCGCCATATGTGTAGGATTGTAACTAAGAGCTCCCAACTTGTCAAGTCTGCTCCCGTCGCCACTCCCCCATCGCCATTGGCCTTTTGAACACAAAAAATCTTCTGAATGCAAGAAAATTACCTACACATCATTGGATTCAAGTGACATGCGCTTGTGCGACACACATACCACTCTCTGAGTATCAATCACACTAATCCAGTGACAAGACATTTGCCAAGATGACTGGCTATGATCTCAACCGCAGGTTTGTAGTCAGAGTTTCCCTCTCCTAGATGAATGATATAACAATAACTGAAGGGTTCATCACTCCAAGTGGTTTACCGTAACCCTGGCAAGGGTGGCTGCCGGGTGCTATGCCTTGCCAAAGGGCAACCCGAGTTTTGGTCGTGGACTGCTTATTGGTTATTCGCAGCTAACCTCCATATCTGAAGGCCGTTCACTATCCGCATCCTGTGACCCCGTAGATGGGAGTTGACTCTCCACACTACTATATATACACATAAATATATAGATACATACATATATACATGCATACATACATACATACATACATACACCGGTGTTGAATTCATTGCGTCTTCTTATTTTTCTAGGTGCAGAGTTTTAGTACAGGGTGCAATCAAATATTATCCAATTACGGATGAAGAGAGCAACATAACAAGGTCGTTGGCATCCATTATTCCTAGTAAGTAAAATTTCCAAACTTTCAGCACCTTTCAACATTACAGTACAGAAAAGGGCTTTATTTTTATTTATCTTCAGGAGTACGAATATTTACGACGTGGAACGAATATGCATGTACTTCGCTATGAATGATTATAACAATAGCAAAATATTTATGGTACAAAACCTTCATTTGTTATCAGTGCAGCCTCTTCTGAGTGTAGATATTCTGTGAGTGATCCTGAATCAAACTGCATCTAAATGCCTACCTGTTGATGTCTCGATTTAATTCAATGGATTCTTCCATACCTACATTGTCAGATAACATTACTGAAGGGAGTCTGTGAATTTATTCAAATCGAATACCTGTGCCTTTCCCTGTACTAAAACTAGACGCCTTGAACTGTTAGCTCTGATGGAGTGAATTAAAAATAGTATCACTTCCTTGTGAATAGCTCATGGCAATGCAACATGATACCGCTGTTCAAGCAAGTAAACGAGACTAAGCTATTTAAAGGTACCTGTTCTAGTGAATGGACTGGGGGGGCAGTAATAAGAACACTAGGATAAGACAACCAACTAGTGCAAAGAGATCTATGCCACGTTAAAAATGGAAAACTGGCGATTCGAGTATATAAGGCTTTCTGGATTTCTACAGTTCGATGAGATCTTTTAACTAAATTGGGAATTTTGGAAATCACACGTACTAATTCAAAGTCACAATGTAAGGATATAGAGGTACCTCAGTATGATCTTTGATTAAGATAGTGTATACAGTATACATAACAGTATACCAACGTGCAACAGGTGTTACTTATGAAACAGCCTTGCGTAAAGTATTTTCAGTTTTACATATCAGCCGTAGTTTTGTACAATATACATCTATCATGACAACGAGGGCGTCCATGTCGGGATCTCCGTTCAGTTCAGGGTATTCACTGCAAAGTACAACGCTTAGAGATTACCTGTTGACTGCATCACAAATACGGCAAATTGCATGAGCTGTAGGAAGAGGCAGACACTTTTCAGAAACCCTTATTGCTTTTCTTCATTTCGCATTGATGCTAGATCAAACCATCTTTTTTGTAGAGGACATCACGGTCGTTTCTCAACCCAAGAAAGATGTAGACTTCACTGACACTGTTGAAGAGGACATTGACTTGAGGTAATATTATAAGAATTGGCTGTTAGTCTTTTTTTAAAGTCGTCGATATCATACTCTTTTTATAGACTTATATTTTTAGCTTACTGGCAGTCCAGGATAGTCATGTTTCAACCTTGCACTTAATATCTGAAAGCTATACTTGATGTCGTTCAAAACCTTATTTTTTTATGCTGAAAAAGAATGATTTATTCCACAATTTGTCTCCTTTGAGCAAACAATTTCTCTCCAAAAAAAAGGTATTTTTCTCTGTAAAATTGACTCATATACCAGAGCATATTGATTGGCTCGATACAGCATTACTGTTGAACTCGGTTTCTGTGCCACTAGAAAGTGATCGCATATACCCGAAATGAATCACCTTAATATCGGTTTTACACTTTCTCTATCTCCCATACAATTCTCAAGTATTTTAGAGACCCTCAGTAGGAGAAGTAGCAAAGCAATTAAACAAGAACTTGTTTCTCAAAAAAAATTCTCGAAATATTGCCATCATTAAAGTCGAGGTGTCTAGTGACCTTGAAGCTTCTTGTACAGTGATATGATTATCACAACCTTCACCCGGACAATCGGCACAAGCGGAAACATACCATAAAAGGACAAGGGGACGTTAAGCCACCTGTCTTGAAATCATCTTGTGAACTTTCGTTGCGAGATTGAAATTTAGTACTTTCAAAAACATTAGGGAAAGCTTGTTAGGTTTATTACAAAGTGATCCTATAGTCTTGGAACTAAGTTCCCCAGGGACGTAGCTCGTTCTGTAAGGAGATGGAGTTCAATACCCTCCCCCAAGATATTTATTTATGAAAATAGATGCATGGAAAGCAATAAAGGATTAAGGCATGAGAATGAGATGATGTTTGTTGAAATACATCTGTAAATGTTCTTTAAAGCATTTTTTCTTTCTGTTCCTGGATTAGACTCCTTTGAATGGTGTTCATGTCTTGCATCATTTTTTTTGGATTGAAAGGGAAAGAAGCTTCTAATTTCAATTGTATTCAGCAGGGCAATCTTTATTAAAAGATGCGTTAAGATAGGAGTTTCTTAGTACATTTATTAAAGTATGCCTGTTACAAAGGGACCAACATGCTCAGAACTTTCCTTAATTGTATGTTTTGGTTTACTTTGCGGTAGTTAACAGAACTTCATTATGTTTAACGCACTGTTTGTCTCGCTTGTTTTCTTCCGACAGATCAAAACAAAAGTCCTTACCAAGGATGAATTTTCGTGGTGGAAGGAAGTGATTCAAAGAAAAGCCGCCAGAGTTGACATTTTTGAAAGAAGTCCAAAGCAGAGTGCCTTGCAGTTGCAACAGAGACTACCATGTCATCGCGTATATTAGGTCGATATGAGCGATGTACGCTTTATCAAGGGACTTTTATCGTAAATGTAGATTGTATTTAATATTATTATTATTATTCAATAAGATTTGAGACTGTGGAGGACTACATTTCTCAAAAATATTCCAACTGAAACTTCATAACCTTACTTGTGAATTTTAAACAGTTATGAAGAGAGTGCAACTACCTCAGATGTACTCACGGTCTGCCTTGTGCTAGATTTATCAAGATGTGTCTTATTATCTCAGAATACTCTTTTACATAAGGTCTCATGACCAAGGTATTCTTTAGTCCTCGTTACCAGTCAAACCAGGTAGTGGCAATAGTAGACAGTAACGGAAAAGCGGTTTTCAAGACGCTTTCAATAAAATGAAAGTCAGCACTTACAGGTATACCACAAAGCATTTTCGCCGTACGTAAGGCTTAACAACGATCTGCATGCACAGCACAAAACCGTTTTAAGGAGCATGTGTTGGAAAGGAAGAGGAAAGGCTGCCAACAGATTCATTTCTGTTGCTTGAACGCGTTTCCTTTGTGTCAAAAGTAATTAGAATCGTATAAGATGTTCTTTGGACTATTCGAAAGTTTCAAAAAAGTGGAAAGTAAAGTTCAGAAACACTATTATTTGAAAACTGGGTGCTTTCATATATCCATTCTCAGTATTAGGGGCGACACTGCGTTCCGATTTTTCGTACAATTTGAATCGTATATATAATTACGATGGAAATTGAGCCAGATTCTTGCAAATATTTTGATTGTATCGTCAATACTCTTGACATGCTAAGATGCGAATTGACATCAGGAGGAAAGAACTATCCGTTTGATTGTACAGGGCAATGGTTTATAACCTGGGGTCTTCTGACCCAAGGAAATTCTGCTAAAATTTTTCCTGGTAACACAGGTCTAATTGAAATAACAGATGATTGTTGGGTCAATGGTAAAGATTCCTTGACCGCATGTTCGAAGTAAGTCAACAGCTACTGTGCTCCAACACGTATTAATTTTTACAGGGGCTTGTCAAAGAGAAAAGCTTGCCTACCACAGGTGTAGGGAGGGCTGATGGAAGGAACTAAGGGAACATAAACAGCAAAACTTCGAATCCATTGGCAGTCAAACATAGGTTTTAGGCTGCCACGACTTTCCTTTGCGATGTATAGTGCTTCCATGTTTAAGTATTAGAGCGTGTTCCCGTGAGTCCGAACGATATGCTGCACCGACGGACTGCAAGATAATAATAATCCTTTGTAATTGATTGTTATGTTTGTTAAAAATAGGTACTAGTAGACATTTTACGTTTGAAAATTTAGACAACTTAAAGCGGCCTGATGACTATTCATTTGACTGATTAACAGCTTGTAAAAAATCGGTAACTGTAAAGGATTATGTGTAGGAAAGATGTGTACGAAATTTTGTTTTAAGAGAATGTTTGAAGTTAAAATCCAAATACTGTGCGAAAATGACGACTAATGTTGACGAAGTTTTAGAAGTGTTTCGCGTATTAGTCCGCATCTGAACCTGATGTCGTGAATATAGCCGTAATAATGGAAGGATAGACAATTTACGCATCTAACTTAAGTGGCGTTTTCTTTCTATCCCCGCGCCAGACTAAATCTGGACGTGTTGACGAACTCTGTTTACCAAGACCTGAGACGCATGGCCCACATACCAAGCTCCAGAGCGGCATTTATATCAATAAATAACATGGCATTTTTTTAGGGTGAGCGATGCACCCTTTTGGCAATTGTCATAATGTAAGAAAGAATGTGGTTGTAGTTCATCTAGCTGAACAATCGACGCTGGCATAGGATCAGAACCCTGCCCTCTGTACCTTTTGATTGCGTGGAGCAAGAAGATACCAATTGACAAGAAAGGCGTAGATCAAGACATTTATAGCCCTCCAAGGGTTAGGGAAATGTAAGGTTTCTTTCTGAAACAGCCAAGTGGAATTACAGTCGAAATTTCTACAATTTCAGGACCTCGGATAACGCAGTATAGTGAAGTCCTCAAGACTGAATAGCACGTTGCGTTTTTAGCAATTGTTGCTGTAGTATAGCCTGTGCATTAATTGGCATGCATAGTAGGTGGTGCTGTATACCTCCTTGGATGTCATCCGAAACATCTGTGCTGTAGGATTTAATAACAAATGAAATCGTCCACTAGGTCTCACAGAAGTGGAAAAGATCGGTCCTCTACACAAAGTAATATCATTGCTCCATACCCACGAACGTATGGTTTAAGGTTGTTGATTATGGTGCATGTAAACACGACATAAGAATGTCTCAAGACATGCTCCTACTGTACTAGAAGCGAGCCTTGGCGAGATGGCAAGTTATTTGTTGGCAACTGAAATGTTCTTACTGTTGACAGTTAATGGAAACTCGCGTGGAATTTGCCGCTTTCTATGCAGCAAGAAACAGTACCTATGCAAGTCTTAAAGCGGTCGCGATGAAGTAGGAGAGACACTCGGTTGCTTTTTACGCGCTAGGTGTCTTGTACGCGGTGGAAGCTACATGATTCATTTAACAGAAAAACTACACGAAGAGCAACTGTAAATTCAGTACACACCACGCTCATCCGCCATCGTTGAAAAGTATGCTTTATGTGATGAGGCTCGTAGTTGTAACTGCACAGGCTCGATTAAAGACTAGTAACCCTCGTTAGAGACCAAATATTTGAAGAAGAAAGTTACGCCCAGTTTCCTGGGCATACTCAATAGTTTTCGAATTCCAGCTTTGCTGTCGCTGGTCGATGCTTTGCCCTCAGCGAACCCATATAACTGTTTATCCCCACCACGTGGCCAAGACTAAAAAGTGCCTTTATGTGGTTACTGTTGACAGATTTGTCAGGTGACCTCCGCAAACTCAGTGTATTCATGATTTCTGTAAACATTCATAATAATACCAGTATGAAGGCGAGTGTATTTGATACCGTGCGTACTGAGCTTTTACTTGTCACAAACGTTTAAGATGCTGAAATAATAAATCTGTTAACTTACTTCGGTATATGTAGTCCTCCTCAAAATGAACAGAACAAATCCGAGCCAATTAGCTGTTAAAATAACTGTCCTTATAATTTATAAGCTGAACGAACTTTTCGACCTACTCTTTATCAGTCTTGGCCTTTGGTATTTTGAAAAAACTAAGATGAGTAGACTTCATCTTCAAGTAATATGATGAGCAACCAACAATACAACAACTAGGCATCCTCAAACAGTACATTTGAGACAATTTCGGCCCTCTCAATAACATATAAAAGGGAAATTTTAATGGAGTACTGATTTTCCTCTAACAAAACATTCTTATAAATTCGTACCGGAAGCGAGAAATGAGCCCGGCATGTAGAACGAGGCTGCCCCAACATCGAGCTCTCATTTTACGGGGCTGCCTATCAATGTATTTCATTATCTCTGGTGCCGGCGAATTTTCTCGAAGTGTCCTCATGCCTTCACTGTTTCCCAAGGTGTTAATTGACTTATCAGAGGTAGCGACACATGGTGTCAACTTCAGCTTCAGCAATGAGGTGTAACGACAAAAGAGCAGGGTTAGCATGGGTAGTTCCTTGGGTCCAGTATTAGCGAAAATCTTTGTTGGCTTCCAGGAATTGCAACTTCCAAAACCTGCTGTTTATCTTTGTTATGTAGACAACAAATTCGTCATCTTTACAAATGAGCCTGAGTGTGATGGATTTCTTATATAACCAAACAAATTAAACTAGGCAAGATTTTACCTTTGAAAAGGAGACAAACAAGTCGTTGTCGTTCCTTGATAGTTTGTTGCAATAGGAAAGTACTAAATATGTCACCAGCGTGTCTAGAAAATCTCTTTTTTGTGGTCAACATATTTCTTGGACTGCTTTTCCGCTCAAAACGCGCAAGACGAGCCTTTAGCACAACCTTGGTTTACCAAGCCCTCATGATATGTTCAAAAGCAAAATTCGAAATAGAAATAAGAGCCAGAAGTCGATTCCATTTAAAGAAATTTCTCTATCCAATGGCTATCCTGAAAATGCCGTCTACTTTACAATCAAGGAAAAGTTATCGCACTTTTCCAGTGGAAAACCTTTCGGCACTTAGAAATGCCCTCTAGTATGCAAGACTACAATGGCTCGGTAACTTTCTGCTTCTATTCAAAAAACAGATCAAAAAGGCTGTAGAGAAGTGTTGCGGCGCTGTGACGCCACGCGGAGTCAATAAGAAAGCACAGTCAAATAACCGCAAAAACAGTGTGGCTTTCACAAAGTGCAGCATTTTTCTATTCATAGATTTTCTTGCCAATAGTTGTGTTGGCCACACGAGTTTGAGGGTGCTTAACAGAAGCTAGGTGAGCCCAGTTGATAACATGGTATACTTTTCTAGTCGCCACATTAGCTCCCAATACTCCACCGGATATCTGCATTGAGCTCTACGGAGACCACCCTCTATGCGCCATGCGACTTGACCATTTCTTTGTAAAATAAACGACAAGTTCCCGCGAGTTAACGTTTGCGAGTTTCGGAAAATAGCAGGAAAAGTCAGTAACGGGTACAACTGAGAGCCTCGTAAATACTGGACTGGGGAGTGATAAACTTTCGTACTAATTTGAATTGCTTATTTGTTTATCACAGTCATTAAGCTGTCTTGATAGTTGAACTCCATAATTCAAATTCCACCTCTCACATCAACCATTTCATTGCTCCAATTTTATTAGGTGGACCCCGTTCTTCAACTTGCAATGGTTGCCCTCCCCCGCCACTTTAAAAGTCTATCCTACGGCCCTGCTCTACTTAGCGTTCAATTTACGTGTAAGCACGTGGTTATCACGAAGGACGAGGAAAACCTCCATTACGACGGAGAGACAAGATGGAAAAAGATACCGCAAAGAAAAGAAAAGAAGATACAAAGGAAAGGACAAGATGGAAAGCAAAGATTGGTCGAAAGTCGGTAACCCAACGACTGGTGGAAAAAGACAGACAATAAAAAATGTATGTATGGACGGGTGGATGGATACAAAGATATCCCTCTTCATGTATTAGACAGAAACGAAGCAGATAAAAAAGATGGTCAATCTTTATACTATAATGAAGTCTGAACGTTGAGAACTGATATTAAACCATATATTTATGTAAGACGTTAACAGGAAAGGGGTAAATACTATGTGAGCCGATCAATATATCACAACCCGGTACCAACCAACTGTATAGTCCAGAACAATAGCATCCTTTGTTCTTTATGATGAAAATGGGGGAGGGGGTGTTAAAAAAAACCAAGTTTTTTCTTGATGTTATATCTGTTTGGTCTCTAAAGGACAAAGGCATGCAAAACGTTCTCCTGGCCAGCTTCTTGCTTGAATCTAATCGATAGAATATTTTGGACTGGTTATCGAAACACACTGTGTTAATAGCCTGTTCAGCTAAAAATTAGGAGTTCTTTTGTTGTCATCAGTAAGGTCATATCTTCAACCTAACATTTAATTGCCACATAAAACTAATTTACAGTTAAGGGAACCACCTTGAGGGTCTACAACCAGCCTTACAAAAAAATTGTGAGGACCCAGCTTTGGCCCTGGCAAGAGTGCTTCTTAACAATGACAGGCACAGTTAGTTGTTATATAAATAAAATATTGGATTTGATAGGCCTGGGAAGTAGTAGATTTTTCTTCCAAAATGTACTTCTGGTCTGTCCAATAGCATAGCAACACAGAATGATGCAATGGCTAGAGAGAAGGTAAAATGTACTTTGCAAACTGAAAACTTCCTCTGATGTTGTCAGCGAAATGTTCCACAAATTTAAATGCATTAATTCTATAATATAGGGATTTCTATACCAATTCAAGGTAAATATAAAAGCAACACTCTTGAAAATGTTCGCAGATATACGAGGTGAAGATACACCACACTCACCATCACCTCGGTTTCAACAGTATTAAAAAACCTGATTTACTCTTTTCATATCAAGATAACTTTGATATAAATGTTTCATAGTGTGGCCTTTGGAGTAGCATAAATGATCTAAAATATGAGAGAAAACTTGAAGATCATGTAACAGTTGGCATGGTACTAGTCAAAAAAATTGTTGGGAGGGGGAATCATGCTGGGAGGTAAATTCATACATGACCAGCATTATTTGATGACGCACTGGTATGATACTCCCAACTGAGAATCCTAGTACTTATACCCCTTCCAAGTTATTTAGGTCTTATTATGAAACTAAGAGGTAAAATCTCAACTGCACTTAGAAACAAATTTAAAACGATGATATCTGTACTGTACAATACTATGCATCTGTACTTAAGCTTTATCGTAGGTATGCACTTCAGTTATCATTAATTACATTATTTATTTTCATTTCCTTTATGTGTGCTATGTTATCCTTTCACTTTCTATGATATCATAAATTTTCCTTAGATTCCCTTGCTTTTATTTAGTTTATTGTATTAGACTTCTAGGAATTTCATTACCTACATAGAACTATCCTTCCCTGTAAAGAGTTCAAAGTTCTCTCTTATCAAGAATGGCAGCTATGACAAAATATAAAATTGTTGAAACTATAAAAAATCAAACTTTACAACCATCCTTTCATTTATGTACTTCTTCACAGATCAGAATACTGGAGAGCTGTGAAAAGAGATCTGAATGTGGTTGACACCTCTCACAACAAATATCAAAGAAAGAAGGATTATAACATTTGATTGAACAAAATATCATTAATTCCCTTACAATCAGGACAGGTTAGAAACATATATCAAATAAAACCATAAGGAGACTGGGGAGGTTGGAAAATACCTTTGAGGCACTTGAAAAGAGCATTCCATGATTACCAGATGGTAAACTGAATTGAGATAGGCCCAAACCAGGTATTGTCATGGAAAGATGCAGCAATCTATGTAGATAGGTAGATCACAATAATAATGTAATTTCCTTGAAGCTATTTGTCCCTTATGAGATGATGTGGATATCTAAAGGACCATAAACTATCATGTACTTTAGCTTTGCTCTTCTTTTTAATAATAACAAGTTGAAGTTCTACTTGGCTTCCTCCTCCTATATGGACTAACTCACCCAGGAGTCTGTAGTACAAAAGTTGAATACGAGAATAGAAGAAAACACAAAATAGGGCCTAAATGGCTCTAACTTGATAGTATTAATAGTGTTGTAGTATTATAAAAAGGAAAAATAACAAAAAGCAGATGCAATGGGTTCTCTTTAGCCAAAGATTCTTCAATGTTTGCTATAGACTAATTTAACTGTTGGAACGTTCTGAATCTGAACAGCCTGGACCCATCCCAAACTTAAGCAACTTGATATAATTCTGGTGTTATATCATTTTATATTCAATGACATGTATATTGTATGACTTTAACGAGGTTTACTAAAGATAATCAACTCAAATATCACCTTTCTGTCCAGTAGTATAGTGTCTGTTTGAACAAAGAAATTAGTGTACTATTTTCCAAGACGTTCAAAAAGATTTAAATGATATGGTACAGATTATGAGGAATGAACTGATGCATTTTGTATTGCACAAAATAGTTAAGCAGTATTGTCTCTCAGACCTTTCTTTTTTATAAACCTGACTCACAAAATAACCCGTGAATATGAAGTAATAGAGAAGAAGTAATGATTTGATGACAAATTTGTTTAAAATGACTTCCCATATCTACTACACAATACAGCTAGTTAAAAAGGCAATCTCTCAAAACAACTTTTCTCCTGCTATTTTAACCATAACGACATAGTTTAATTGCTACATTATTGTATTTGATAAAAGTTTGTCCAGAAAACGTTTATAAACCCCATTTCCCCGTTTGTACGAGGAATGTTGACATCCATCACGTCCAAAATGTAATAAATTGTCTTTAATGACACAGCTTATTTCTTAAAGTTCTCTAAAGTTAACCTAATAAGCAATATATCATACATGTATAAACCTTATGATATCTGGGCCTATGTTACTCCTATCAACAAATGCATGCGACTTTTAAATGTGATATAATTTTCCAGTCGTACTTAGATACTTTTACCATTTTCAATACCACCATAAGCCTCTTAATGGATTACATAAATAACTTTAAAGTATATAGATATCTTTAATCATTCTTATGAGCTAATTCCAAACCGATTATAAATCGATCTATCTTTCTTTCCTTATCTGAAGTGTTTTCCAATGGGTGCTTCTGTTGTTTCACCGGCCAACAGAAAGCCAATAAAATCGAAGTAAACGGTCCGGTTCCAGAACTAATATTTGATTGGTAAACCATCATTGATTATCTTATACAGTGGTTTTTCTCCAAGTTGCTGCTGGACCGCTCCTGGTCGTGCCAAGTTCACTTTCCTTGCAAAGCGATCTCTTTCGTCTTGTATGTTATTTTTAATTCCTTCTAAGTGATCGAGTCTATGCTTCTCCACGTCATTTCGTATCCTTTTTTGAAACTCTTCTTCCCTATGAGCTTGGTTATGTAGTATTGCCATTCTATCTTCGTGATATGGCAAGGGGAGAACGCTATCCCTATTCCAGTGGACGTGCTGAAATCTTTCCATCATCCGAAGCTGCTCCTGATGACATGGGTAATTTTGCCGATAGTTTAATGAGTATGCGTAATATGATAAAGGTTCTGGTTTTTGTCTGCGATCATAGTCCTTGATCTTTACGTTATGTTCCATTTGATCCATGCCTGCATGCGAGATTTTACTTGGTGTCTTGAGTATCTGGCAGTCTTCTTCTCTGTTGACGTTCTCAAAGTTGTGACTAGGCTTTCAGTTGCCTGGTCAACAAAATCTTCCCTCGTTATCAAAACGAGTCACAAACAGACTACCCCCATTGAACCAAGGGGCAAACACAGGTCATGGGCGCCTTTTTGGGTCATATTCTACTGTAAACAGCATTTCACTCGAAACTTCAATTTCTTACAAGACAACGAGAAAAGAGTAGGCAATTTTGTTTTATCACTCGTTCATAAGGATATCAAGGCAGATAAGTCCTGATGATAACCTTGATTCAAGTCGAATTACAAAATTACGTATCCATGGCTTACAAGTCAGACAAAGTCAAGAGAACAATACGAGCCAACTTGTGTGTGTAGCAGATCAGTTCTGATGACAACTTTGATTTCAGTCAAAATATAAGCCCAAGTCATAGTAAATCAACAAATTTGAAAATGTGACGAATCTTCACTGTTACAACGGTAAAAATTTCTAATGAGTCTTCAGTCAAATGAATCCATGTAATCCATCAAATGAACCTGATAAATGAATGGGTTCTGCTGTGTATCGCTTTTGTGCAGACTAGGAAGAAGTCTAACACCTTACAACAGGTAGTTAGTGATCAGAGCGGCTTGTTTTGTTGTTTCCTACTCCTTACATCAACATGTTATATGTTTTGCAAAAGAATGTTTTTCTTGGGTAGCTCTGCCGAGAACGATTCAGACAAGAACTTTGGATGCGTTCACAATTAAAGGAATTTATTTTCTCAGATGCTTATCTATCCCGATGACGCATCCCGGCATTTTAAAGAACATATCAATGCCATTACATCTGATATAGAAGCAGGGCCGTAGCCGGAGAGGAGCTCAGAGGTAATGGGCCCTACATATATTTTCGCCCCCCCCCCAATGGTAAATCAGTTTTAAATGATGTGCCCCAAATACGATGAATGAAATTTAATTCTAATTGGAGCAATAAATCGCTATGCATATACCGGTTTACCCTCAAAGTTGTAGTAAATTTACTTTAGTTCCTCAAATTGTAGCCCTAGATTGACTTCACCCTACCTAGCGTGTGAGATTGGCTATGGTCACAATTTAGAGTTTCGTTTGGAGTCCAATTGCAGAAGCAGAGACAAGGTTGCGTCAACGTGGGTAGGGGACGGTTGCAATACAAGAGGGAAGAGAGATGAAAACATTTCTCTTAGCCCACCATTTATTGAGGCCAAAGTAACTGATAGGATGATATGAAATAGAACTTTATCAGGAAACCCTATATTTCCATACATACTGTACTTCGATGACATTTTGTGAAGCCCCTCTACATCTTATCCCCCCTAAAGAGCTGGCTTCCTTGAATAATTCTTTTTGATTCCGCTATTGACTGAGTAGAACGCGAAAGTAGCCATACCAGCACCAGGTTTAATATTCATGGAAAGGGAAAATAGTATTTTGGATGTGATATTTCACGGGAAGGGGGGAGGGGCGCACATTTTTCAAAAAGTGCTCCCCTTCAGCTTCAGGTGTCTTAGTATTACGTTTTGGCCTTAGAGAAAACTACAGCTGATATGCATTAAAACATGAAGGTCTGCCGTTTGCCCTTGGGGTGTATTCAAACATGGGCTGGGGCTTGGATGGTTAATATACCGCGAAGGATGATGAAAGATGGGACCAAAATGTCACCCTGCATACCCAATGGGAGGTGCCATCCTTGCTACCTTTGCTAACTTAGTAGCTATTCGTACCTACGTCCCTGTCTTCCTTTCTTCAGCTAATCAACTTAAGATATTTACCAAAAAGATAAACCCTGAAGTAAAACTCAAGTCTATACCTATGTCGGCTATCACACGTGTATTGGATGAATCTCCCGTAGCTATACATACAGATATTCATCAGTGAATCCTTTTGTGCCACTTGAGTTGTAAACTTAGACTTCTACCGCTTATAGTTGAGACAAAGTCAGAGAACAGTACGAGTTTAACTTGCAGATTAGTTCTGATAACAACTTTGATTATGAAAGAAGTGTCAACATCACAGTGGAAACCGAATTCCCAGTCACTGTGATTGCCTCTTGTACCCAAGGAGTACAAAGTAAGAATATTTTGTTTTCATCATACATTGACATTGTTCAGTAGTCCTCGCTAACAATAATATATTCCAAAAGGTCAAGTTATTCTATCCACGAGTTAAACGACTCTCGCAGACCCACAACATGAATTTTCCTTTTTAACACAGACTGCTGCAATAACTTGCCTGCTAATATGACCACTTAATTCGCAGAAACAACTACAAATTTATATTCTCTGTCCGATTATATTCTAGGACTAAGCCTTGACCGTAGGCCTACACATAAAATGTCCAAGTCTTATAAATTGTGATTAAGACTTTCAAAACTCATCTACGCGACATCAACACTACATCGACACAGTCATTTACTATACACTGCAGCTTCAAAACTGGGTTCAGCTGGAGCCAAAATGGAGTCCATGCGTTTGGTTCCCTGTGTCACTGGAGTGTCACGACCTGTGTTTTATAGACCTTGCATGGAACTCGTTTTATATTGAGTTCAATGGAATACCCTTCTTGCTATTTCAGCGGTATCTCTTCAAAACATACAAACAGTACTAAAGTGAGACAGCCGGTGAAAGTGAACCAGAGTAGATTCAAATTGCACGGCAAGAAAGAGCAAAAATGTTGCATTGAGATATGTCGGTGCGCTACTTAGCTAAAACTTTACGAGCTAGGATACAAATTTATAGATTTCAACCAGCAAAATTGGTTTGGATACTTCCATCATGTTTCCTACACTGAAGAACTGACTTATTATCCTGTTGCTGGACAACCTGAACAACTTTAGAGCGGTTTTTTACGCGAATATGAAAGATACTTCTCAATGAAATGTAAAGCGATGGAAATGAGGGAGGAACATCAGAGTTTACTGCAGTAGGCAATTATAAAGTATAGCTTAAGAGAGAGAGCCTAGCACGTTACATACCATTGAATCGTGCTTCAAACTCTCGAGTATAACGCAGAACATCATCGTTTTACGCCTTAAAGACATGGAAGTACAGGCGAAACACTGCCCAGCCAAATCCTTTGTCGACATAAATGTGTTCCATGTTTTACAAAGGAAAGAAAAATTTTCTGAAGTAGTCTTGGAAAGACGACCACGCTAGGAGGTAGGCTAGGGAATAGGGTTAGGGTAGAGAGTAGGATTAGGCTTAGGTTAGGGAATAAGGTTAGTATTGGAGTTAGGGTTAAAGATGATAAGAGGCAACTATGTTAATTTTAGCAATTAGACCCCCAGTCACAGATCAATTAAGTAATAAAGTGCTGAATTCATGAAAAAAAGGGAAGTGTGAACGTATCTTTCTATAAATCCCAGAAAATTGAGTTTCGTATTTTACTGGGGTTTCCATTCTAAATTTTGTTTTGCGTAAACACTTGCGAAATTGTCGTTTTGATCTGATATTCCTTGAGCATGCCACGCTTTTTACTCAACGTTGTGGTGACTCATAGTTGTCATTAGTATTGTAACATAGACAATACCATAGAAATGTAAACTAATTGCCTCTAACGTCATCTCCTAATTATTGTTCCTTTTTCTTTTTAAAATATATTCATCCTTCCTTGTAAATCACCAGTTGCTACACAATTTCGACTTTGACTTCAACTTAATGCTGTTCGTAGTGATTTTTGTTCGTGTGACTTAGGCCACTACATGCATTTAACATCTCATGCTGCCATTGCTGTCGCGAAGTCATGATTATAGGACACCAAAACATCCTCCTATAACATTACTCAACATGCAACAAAAATTAAGTCCTTAAGAAATTGGATTGCCTGCATGTCCCGTACTTTTTTCACTTTGTTAATACTTTGTGGCAGTAGATAAAGAACTGACTACAACACAATGGACAGAAGACAACTAGCGAAATGAACAATAAATCTTACGATTATCAGAAATTCAAGCAATTTTATCAACGGTAAAATCCTCCACATTCAAGGTGAGGTCTTCAAACTTTTATCTAGAGTGTAGTTTTAGTAATAGGGTTTCAATTGATATACGTATCGAGTGCATTGCACTACTTACATAGTTACTGGAACCACAATTGAATGATTACAACTGTTGCCTGGGCTTTTATAGCTATTTAATGTATCTACGTGGCATAATTTATAACTCAGGAAAATCACAACTGTCAAGATTGGGCGCACCTACTTTTTGTACAAATTACGCCCGAAAAGGGGGCTTGAATGGTTTGATAGTGCACACTGTTTATTTCATTTTAGGTAGCAGGTATTGTAATTTGCCCCAGGACTTCTCAAAACGGAGCCTTCCGCAAGACGTGGTTAGAAATTAGTTTAAAGAAACCCTTACGCCACTCGGTAATTCACGAGTAAATGTACAAAGTGCTGTCGTAAGATCATCGATTTGCAAGTAAGTGTCTGGAAGGGTCATAATCCCGATGTGAGAAGGTGTTGGCCTAGTAAAAAGGTGAAATTTACTCTCCGTACCTAATTGCTAAGGGATGTAAGAGATAATTTTACGATTTTGTGAACGGCTACAGGGAGCTGCCGTTGCTTTCTCAAAACTTTGCCTATCATAGCAGAATCTGCAGCAAAAGAAAGGGTTCGCAGATGACAGCAATATTGTAATATTAACAGTATAACTTATTATGATAAGGAAACAGAAGTAGGGGGTATTTTCTAGAGTGTGAGCCCACCTTACATATAGATCGAGAGATAAGGCCTGTGTGGTACGAGAATTTACGAGTTGTAAACAAACCCTGTCAGATATGTTCCATTAATTTAAATCGGTTTTATAATCTGGACAAACTTTTTCGTTGTTTCATTTGAAAGGCGTATGTTGCATAGAAATGAAGCTTAAAAATTATTAATGTTTATTAGTGATGAGGAGTGTGATGATACTTAAAAATACCCTCCATAAAGAGGAAAACCATAGGCGTTCGAATAAGTCAGGGTTAGTAAGGGAAGTTCCTAAATTTGGACTACCACACATTGAAATTTCAGGGTCTCCCATACGGAAATTTCGATGATTTAATCGAAAAGATATACTTTTATATCTATACGGGATCCAGGGGATCCAGATAGTTCGGATGGGTAAGTATTTTGCATAACTTTGTTTAATACAGGAAAGTAAAAATGACCCTCTTAGGATCATATTGTAAAGTTTGGTAGACTTGATTAAGAAATGGAGAGTACTTAGATATCTTATATTCAAACGTTTTGCTGTATAGATTTAAACAGTTGTTACTATAGTCCTCAAAACCTTTGTTTGGAAGAAAAGAAGTTTGAAATAATACCTAGTTACTATAGTACAGTGATTTGTAACGCGATAATTTATAAAAAAGTGGGGAGAACATTCCCGAACTCAGAAAGCATCGGTTCGCTTCTCTGGCCGAGCAGATAAGTAGCAGATGAAATATTTCCTAAAAGTTTGTTACTGACGAAGTCATACAGAGTAGCTAGTATTTGGCAACATGACAATAACCAACTGGTCATAGAGCAGTGGACAATTCTAAGGCATTATCGACATTTAAAAAGCATGAGGGATTAAAGACTTTAGCCGCTAAACTATTCTTCCCTGTGGTTACGCTTCCAACATAAACAGAACTTACATTCTGCGCAGGTACAAGATAGCATACTGGGAAGTAAGACAAATGAAGTGCTGTTAGGTATGAAGATTATATTCAAGGTGGTGCTATCTGCTTTTTTGTTGAATCAAATTTTAATGTCACTCATCGTACTTTTTACAACCTCCTATAATATATATCTACGCGTTGTCTTCGATGAATGTTCTTTAACTTTTGATCCTAACTTTTGATCCGCTATGATCCACGTACATTAAATCTTGTGGAAAGGACTGTAGTGTTGCCTGATCAGATATGGGATTACAGATGGAAGCCCCATTTCAAACGTCGGTCTTCCAGAAGGTATAACAGGGCTGTCATGCGGCTTAAAATGCGTTAAAACACATAACATGAACTGCAAGCCTTACTGAGCAAAATTAGGCAGGCATTATGCTAATGCTACCCTGAACATATAGAAGTTTAACTTTTATAGAATTTTGATGAAAATGGTACTAATCACGCAAGACACTTGCCGCATAACAGGGTTGTCCATTCCTGGTATTATTTGTTTTCTTGAACTCTCCGCTTAGCAGCATGGGGTCGGAAATGCAAGTATCCAAAATGCTCTATTTCAAACTTAACAATATTTTAGAACAATATTTAGGGAAACTTGCATATTTCAAAGTTCAAAATTGCAGGTTTCAATAAATGCAAGAGCAATGGGGAAAGGAGCGAGGTGTGCAAAAACAAGATTTAAAGATATAAAGTTTCACTCCAAAACATCTGTATCGAGGATAGATTTATTGAAGTGCGAGGCTGGACAGACTGTCTTTTACTCGTTTGTTTACAGATTATATTGAATAACATTGAAAGCATCCGTAATCGTTACGTTTTATTTTCAAGGCATGACAAATTTAGAAGGTCACTGCAACTGACGTCTGACCTTCAAAAGCTCGGAGGAGACTTTGCTCACTCTCTCCTCTGATGAACGTCTGTGTCGATGGTGTCTTATGAAGTCCAAGGCCACAGATAAAAGATAAATACAAGCTACATTGTATTGTTTTACATTAGAACAACAATAAATGTTCTCTTCTTCTCGTCACCTTATCATGTCATGAGTCATTGTTCTTAACTACGTTTCGATAGATCCTGCTAACATCTGCAGGCTACTGGAAACATGAAGGCGTCGCTCATGGTATTTCAATGGAGCTGAACAAACTTTGTTGGGAGGTGCTGCCACTCTGGTTTTGTCTATGTTGTGTTTTGTATGTCGAGGTGGTAAGATTACCAGAGGTGAGGACGATGAAAAAACTTAGGCAGAAAAAATGTTAATGGCAAGACTAGGATGCTCAATCAGTGGTGTACAAAAGATTACAAAGTACTAGAGGAGAAGGGTTTTTTTTATCGTTCATGTCGAACATGTCATCTGGAATGTAGCGGTATAGCTTGCAAGTGATTACCTCTTTACAAATTCCATTGTTCGATTAGACAGCCCACCAGTCAGTAAAGCACTATATGTTTTATCTAGAAAAAACAACACAGCATTCACTTTACGTGTTTCCACAAACAAAGTAAAAATATGTTTATTTTGCTGACAGTCTTGGCAGCCGAAGCCCACTTTGCGACTTCATCGAGTTTCACGCAGGGCCCGCACTCTGCAAGACCTAAACAACCCGGCACTGACTTTTGATGCAACATTTTGATGGATATAAATAGAGAAGGAAAACTGCGATGGTCCTTTCGAATGAAAATAATAAGCAAAACCACAACTTTGTAACAGAAAAATATGTCTCCGAAAGATCAGGAAATGTAACGCAAGCACTCTTTTAGCACCGATGATAAATTAAACTGAACACCCAAAAGACATGCCGGTTCATCACGATGATCCTTAAGGGCTGTGCTTCCTTTAATATCTTTTCCTTTTGCACAAATATCTTAGTTTTCCTGTTTATATTACTTTAAAAGTTTTGGTTGCATAATTGAAATTTAAGGGTCATCTATATATTCCTTAAGACTCGAGAATGTTCTCTTCCATGTCATAAGTTTGAAAAGAATTTAGCTCCCCATAATGCTTGGGATGTTCTCTCTCTGATCAAATCCTTTTGAACAACCTCTAAAATAGAAAAATCTGATAAGATTTAGTTTTCTTATAAAATTTCATTTATTTAGCATAATTGAGTATCCACGATATTCTTATTGATGTGTTACGTTGACACGGTGTCCCCACTTGACCAAGACGGTAATAGAAGAAAGATAGTTGAGAAGCCAGTCGGAAGCCTCATTTCAAAGGATGTTACCCAAGTGGACAGCAGCAGTTATTATCGAAAATGGAAGCGGAAATTTCACCACCTCAATTTGTATCCAGGATACACATTGATACAGCATGTTGCTTTACTAGTTTAGCTACATTGAGTCCGACTATACCATATTTTCTTTAGCAGACATGTTAGCTCCCAAGCGTCTATCGGTTTTCATCGACAAACAACTAAACGCAGCTGTAGAGATTCGTTGTTTAATTCTCAAACATGATACTTAGCGAGAAGAACTTACTGATATCATAAGGATTGCAATCTCGAAATGGTTAAGATATATTTATTGCAAAGAATGCAAAGTAGTTTGATTGCAAAGTTAGTACTAGCAATGGAAAGAAACTGCTTGAGGGCTCCTTGGAATAAGGCAATGAGAAGTAAGACAATGATTTGAAAAAATGTATGTTCTGCGTAGCCAAGACTAAAAGAGAAAGGACGAAAAATGATGAAAAGCAACAATTAGTACAGCCTATCTTGATACCTGCTTTTAAGCTTGTTTTAATGACAATTCTGTCCCTGCATGGCATTACAGATACTCTAAGAAGGGATGGCAAAGCGTCAAACAGAAATTTCCTTCTGATTAAAGCCCCTATTATTAACAGTTGTAGCACTCGTTATATTACGGCCAACATCAACGACTGACATCCAGAATAAATGGAAGAAATGTATTCAAGAAAGTGGAGTAATTTTATTGCTGTAATACGATGCTGTGTGTCCGCGGTATTGCTAGAAGAAATGAGCTCTGGTTGCCTGATGAGAACATTTTCATTTGTTTGATGTCCCATACAAGTACTGTTCCTACACAATAGACATCTCATTCAACTTGACGCAGTTTTGAATGTCAGTTTCTTTAAGTAATTGTAACTTATTTCGGATGAACAATCATTCAGTGCGGGTTAATTGATCTAAAACTCATTTCAAATTGCAAAAGTATTTGAAAGCAATTCAAGATACAGCAACTACAGTTGTACTCGTAGGATGATTTTCTTTGTTTAATCATTGTCACAGAAATGTCTTTAATTCATACAGTCGTAATTGTTTACTTCTTTAAGTTCGCTAATTGATTACATAATACAGCTATGAGTAACAAGAATCTATCAATAATTTTGAGTAAAATTTTGGGACCGTAGACCTAGGGCCGATAAGATGCCGAAATTACGTCGAGAACCAAGGATATTTGACATCATTATAGCCTGATTTGCTCCTCTTTATTCTTGAATGCACTCTCAAGTTGCATACTAGGAATTGTTACCGGATTTTTGTAATGCACAGTCATTCGTAAAAGATGTTATTTTATTTATCATCTTTTCCTGAATAAAAGAACAGTGTGTTAAATATAAGATTTGCTAAATAGTCATTATTTAGTTAGACGCTACTGTTGAATTCGTCATTACTCGCCCATGAAAATGTTAATGATATAAGATCACGTTAAAACTCAATCTGATGAATTTACATCCACTAAATAAAGACCCCTTTCAATAATTGGAAAGGTAATTGTATTGACAAATTAATGATAGATTCTGAAGGTGTGACGCCATACTTAGGCACTTTATCATGGCGTTTTTCTAGATTACATCACCTCCTTCTGAATGGTCAGAGATCCATTTAATCTTTTCACTAAGAAATCGTCTTAGACATCGCCTTATCTCTCGGCGACAAACAAAGATAACCAGTGGGTCCCACATAATAGTAGACAACGGAAAGAGTGACCCATATATAATTAGTCGATCGGGAATTCCCTGGATATTAAACCGAATGTATAGTCTAGGAATTGCAAAAGGGGTCCATGAAAGAACAAAGTAAATAATTAACAACAAGGTAGAGTAAGCAATTTGAAGTTCAGTGGTTGATTGTGACTTTTGTTTCTGCGCCATCTTTAACTTTTTCATAATGTTCGAACTCTTACGTCTTGCATCACTTTTCCGCCTCATGCTCTCAATCGATTTAGTTGATCGTTTTGATTTGTTGTGGTTAATATCGTGTGTTGTCGTGGGCTTCAGAAGGTTACCGTATTTTTGGCTTTCTCCTTCTGATTTCCGTAACTCTGGAGCAGTTCCTTCAAATACTTCATTCACTAGACCTTGATCATTAAAATCGCCATTTAGGGACTTGTCGTCATCACTTCGAGTTTGAAGCACTTTCGTTGAAGTGGAATGACACATTTGTCTTTTAGGAGTTGAACGAGCACTCGATATTTGCGACTCTCCAATTGGACATGTTCTCTCAATCGGGGTAAGCTCGATAGCAGATTCGTCCCTATTTAGTTTAGCTAGCTGGACATCAACTTCTATTTTGGAAGGACTACCATGCAAATTGAATTCGGAAATATTTAACTTTATACTCGAAACTTCATTCTTTCCGTTTTCTTTCTCTTCGGTACCAACCTGAATCTCTTCGATACTCTCCTCATTGACATCATCTTCAGTTACACCAATCCTCTGATTGGAATGAGAACTTCTCCGACCATTTTCTGCAGGTGCATTAGTTTCCTTATCGCTACTTGTCATATCTTTTACTCTACAAGGTTGAAATGAGCCATTAGTCTCGCCAGTGACCAAACTATCAGAGGCATATATCTTGCTTCCTGTCTCAATGTCTTCTTTGCTTATTTCAGCAATGTATTTTTCACCTGTTTCGGTAATGTCTCCTGGGGTATCCACTTGGCTTACAGAGAGTTCACTCTCAAACCGTGGTCTAAACGTGCTAGACAATTCGCTTGCCGTCCTAAGCGTTGAACTCCTCCGATCCTTATTTATGGAATCAGAATGTCCTGATATGATGTTGGAATCTGGTACGTGAAAACCCCTTAGTTTGTACTTCTGTGTCGTCAATTTGATACGTTTGAGTTGAGCTCTGGCTATTGTAAATACCACCAAGTTTGCAGAAACAATCTGTATAAATGGCAGCAGAAAATTGATCGTAATAACGGACAAAATGTAGTTAATTTTAACGGATTCCCATCCAAATCCACAAAGAAATGGCTTGCGTCCCCTGTATGTCATCCAATCATCTACAATGGCGGCTGGTAAAGTCGTTATAATTCCTTGGACCCATACAATTACTGACATTGCAATGAATGTATTATGAGTCACAAAGTCGCGGTAAAAGTAGGGAAAAGCTATGGCAATAAGTCGATCAGTAGAAATCATGGACATTGAAAGCATGCAAGTAAAGCCCATTTGATAGCTCAGAAAAAGGACCGTCTTGCACAGCCCATGTTTAGCAGGAGTTGGGTCTCCAAGGGTAGCAAGTGCTCCAAATATGTGGTATGGGCAATTAACGATTGTTCTTGCCAAGTCCGCTGAAATGAGATTGAGCAAGATCAAATTCGGACGTGTTCGTAGCTTTCTGTATCGGTAAATCAACGCGATGTACAGCAGATTAGCACAGAATCCAATGACAAACTCCAAGGTGTACAACAACACGAGGGCAATAGTGTCGACGAGATCGGTCCTGTAGACACGAGCTGGAGCTTCGGTTGTAGAATTCATCAATGCTCAAAGACTGGAAACTCTGCGATAAGGCCGAAAAATTCTTTAGCCTGCGTTGATACCATGGAGTACAAACTTTAGAAATACGAAATCCTTCCCTTTTATCTGCAATTTCATTGTATTAGCCACTTTATGCATGTTGTAGGAGATCTTCTATAACAGGACCGTTTGAAGATGTAACTCGGGGTAGAGTATAAAAGGACGTCATGGAATCTCTTTTTACTTAATATTAGCAATGTGTTGGAATTAAGATCAGTAGGTGATACATCATATTCAACTTCCATATGTTATTTTGGAGTATTTCATTTGGCGTCGTAGTCTTCGACAACGTCCTCAATGCGTCGGTAGGGCAATTTCTAACACTAATCAAATCCTTCCTTTTCTCGTTTCTTATCGTCTATTACTTGCATCAGTCTTATTCCAGAAGTACCATGCAGCTTTTCCAAACATTCCTATGACAAGAGAAATGGTCTTTTAAAAAGATGATAAATACAATGAATGATTTCCTACGAAATAAATAGTCGAGAGATACAAATTCGTAAGCTGTTTGCAGGTTGGCAGTAAGTCCCGCAACGTTATAGTCTATGTGTTAATGCAAGTTTATAGTTATTTTTGATGATGATTATGCTCGCAGCATGAGACGGATGGTAATCAGGTTGTAGTCGGAAAAGGTAACATCTATTATTGTATGGACGGTCACACATCAGCATGGCATTCTTGTTAGCAAACCAGCATCAGGTCCCAGCTGGCTGAAAAACAAACTGATGTGTTTTACTAATTGATATTGTGTTATGACAGTCTGCTTGATATCGCTAGGTGCTTATAATTCCTTTTGTAGAAGGGTTTCAATCACAAAAGTCTCATCATTTTGGAGTTTCTTTGCGATTTACTCTTAGCAGGAGCTCATAAAACATATTTTAGATTATCAAAATACGTGTTAAAAAATTAGGATTTCGAGTGTTATCCACACGAAACCTGGTTATTTTACAATAACTCCCTGAAAGTAATTATGATAAAGGCTCGAGAAGTTGGTCTCATATCTAATTGATTCAACAAAATCAAGCATATCTGAATTTTATTAAGTTAGAAACTTTTGTGATGTATAAAACACTAGTCTACTTATGAATTACATTAAAACGGAGGTTTATAATGTTAAGTAAGTTGAACTGGTACCCGTTTGAAACAACAGGGCTCTCCTCTCACTCGATGACAACAAATCATGATTTGGTGAAATAAGTTTTATTAACAGCTTACCTGTTGTTTTATCTACAACCCAATACTTTTTATAAGAGAAAGGTGAGTTTAAGGGATCATCCAGGGCATGTCAATAGCATTAGCGGGGTAGTTATAGAAACTACTGACAAACGGGTAATGGGTCGAGGTTCCGTCTCGTCTATAATGTGAAACGTCCATGCAAGCAAAGAGTAGAACCAAGGTATATCACATTAGAAATATTCACAAGTTGCAAAAAAGTGGAGTGACCTTTTATGTTAATCTTATGCTCCAGACCCTTGGTTGTCTAGCAAGGGCTTTGCAATCTATGAATACTTATTGCTTCTCCCCTTCCCACTTCACTGTTCTTGGAACACTATTTACAACACGGCACAGTAGAGGTGCTAAATGAAGGTAGCATGTTAGAATTTGTGCTGATTAGAAGATGTACATGGAGCAGAAATACAAATATGAGTCGTTGCTATCACAGTGATAATGAAAGATAAACTTTGATTGTGACTTAATCATTTATTTCTTGATATTCAGAAAATTGTTAATGAAAATCTCATAATGATTACCTCCAACGAATATCCATCCAGAAACAGGATAAAATGTTGACGGATCAAAGATTTAGAAAAACAACATTTTTGGCACAAACAGCTAAATTACATATCAAATAACTCCTCGCACTTGGTGCTAAAAATGCTAAAGCAGACTAGCCTTAGGTCAAAAGCAATTAAAAACTATAAGAACTTGGCTTTGCTTCATGCTAGCTTTAACTGCTAACTGAGGGCACGCAGAAAATGCGTGTGTCACAAGTTCGAACCCTATTGGTGGCATACTTTTTAATTTCTCTAGTATCTGTTTAAACTTATCAACTACTCAACTACTCAACTACTTTAAACTACTCAAAATATGGTGAACAGATAATTACAATTGACCGACGTGATGGCGTCGTTGCATCAGATATGAAAATTGCATTTCATGTAAGAGAAGGTTCGAATTGACTTCCAAAATCTACGAATGAAATACGACGCTTTAGTTTCGCTACATATTTATCCATCTATCAATCTATCTGTCTGTTTATCTATCTATCCATTTATCGATCTATATCTGTATATCTATATATACCTATATATAAACTAAAAGATGTCTAGAGAACAGCTGATAGCTATAGAGGGCGTTATGCGGACACTGTTTTCGGTTCGTGCAGTGTACAATACATGTAAATATATCCGTTTTATATCCCAGATGAGCCACGTTCCAAGCCAATCTATTAAGTCAAGACAGTTCATAGTACACGAAAATATATTAGTTATGTAGACTGCAGGGATGTTTATTATATTAAACTAGACACCTAGCTGTAGTATGCACTCTCTTCGGTTAATAAATAAAAAAACAGACTGCTTCAGTATGTAGACCATTTAAAAACAGTTCTTAAGAGGAATAAAGTCCAGAATTACTATAACAATCAAATTACTCTGTCACCATCATACTACTACACATTTTAATGAGATGTAATGTCTTTCCTAGAGCATACAAAGCATCGCGACTATGTTATCCCCTAATGCAAAGCCTTTATCACAGACAGAGCTATTACCACCAACTTGTCAAGGTCCAACCTTCTTCCTTCCTTCTACTATTACCAGGGATGTATTATTTAATTCGAATCAGAAAAAAACCAAACTGAATTCGTTGATAGTGAAAATGATTCCTTATTTCATTCAAGTTTTTTTAATCCCATTTCCTTCAATAAATGCCTTGTAGTCCGTAGATCAATGTAAAGTAGGCTGAACAATCATGTATGATATCAGATTTGTTTTAATCCACTTATAATTGGACAAGTTAAAGGCGTTAAAGATTTGCTGAGTAAGAATTGGTCCTACCTAAAAGCGACGCACAAAACAGCGTCCTAATCTGAACCAATATACTCCTACTTGTGGAAATAGGTATACAAGCCTTTCATCATTGATTAGAAGGAAGTAGATTTCACTATACAGCTATTTCACAAGCCTTAATATTAGTGTTCCCTTGCTACAAACATTCACGCTGTACACTTACAATAGACAGATACATAATTCTCTCTAACTTTGAATTTATTTTCTACGTAGAAAATGTAACAAGCTCTTATCTGATTTGTCACTAATAGCAAGAGTACCTCAAATAACTCGATTTCTATCATTAATTTGATACAACAGTATTGTGACGGACCTTTTTCTGTTTCAAACTATAATGACTTCACTATTCGAACTCTACAAGGATCCCAATTATCATAAGTTTTATCTAAGGAACAAAACTAAATATTCATTTCGTGCTTTTCTGTTAAAAATACATGAGATGCAGCATCGTAACAAATACTAAAGCAGGCCACGTGTTGTTAAGAAAGGAATATCATATAGTATTTTAGCAACTGCAAACTTTTAAACCTTAAAAGAAATATTTCCTTCGACTATGAAATATTTCCTTCGACTATGAAATATTTCCTTCGACTATGAAATACCAACTTCATCTCTACTATCTTTACACAGCCATACACTTCATCGACAATCAAAGACATTGCGTTTGATTTCATGAAATAGATTAATTAGGCCTCTCCTGATTGTAAATCACTATTCAAAATTTAGCAAATATATCGAACGCAAATCATGAAGAAGTAGCCCCAAACTGATGCTTTGGTTCTGATAAGACAGAATTAAATCTTTAAATGAGATGTAAAGGTATCCATTAACATACCGTCATTTCCTAATCAACGTTGAAATGACAAAGTCCTGTTTTTGATTCCGCGCTAAGCTCTTTATGTTTAATATTGAACTTTACAGGAATCGGGTCACTGTCCACATTTAACAGCTTTTTTTACAGCAGCTCGATCAAAGCTCCATGACTGTGTTGACTTTTGACCAAACCTCAGTTTTCATCTTGCATACCCATATTATAAAATAACAATCAGGAGTCAAAGCAGAACTCTGTAACTATGAAAACTATAACCGTCAGTTCTTTCATTCAGCCATTAAACATACAAATAAATATAGAAATAAGAGCAAAGAACTTGAGGTAGGGAAGCGTTTAGAATTTGCAATGGCAAGATTAACGGTTTCTGTGTTACTAAGTCTCTACAAAAGAAATGCTAAATCCTTCTACAATAATTCCTATTTATCAATTACAGCTGCCTCGGGATAATATCACCAGCAAGGTATCAGTTGGTATTGTAAACTGGGTAGCAAATGAATGCCTTCAGCAAGACTATTATCGTTTGAAAGAAAGGAAGAAGTCTTTGATTCTTTATTTCTGATTTCTTTAGACCCATGAGGTAGGTTTCAAAAACAAAACAGCAAAACAAAATGTGTGATGTCACATATTTCCGTTCAGAGATAGTTTCATTATAATTTTGGTTCAGGTATGAGTAATTGATGAAAGAAGATTGCTTAGACGTATCTAACTTTATCCTTGAAGTATCGAAGCAATGTCACGTTAAGTCATCAACAAAACTGCTCGCTATAAAGTTATAAATGTCTTCGCTAATGAATGCTAATTACTTGAGCTCGAAACTAAATTCTGTGGTTTACAGAACGATTCCTGCCTTACGAAAGGAGCATTAGCTCTACAACAGAATTTTGCTATTAGTTTATTTAGCTGAAAAGAATTACAACTTACTTATTCTACTCTTACTGCTGTTGATGATGCTAATTACATCATCTCTGTTTCAAAGTAAACAAGTTCTATTGCTTATGATGATCATAAAAGGGCAACAACAGCAACAATATTAACAATAGTAACAATAGTAATAATATGAAAATAATGATGATTATAAAATCGTTCTATACCCTTAATTCTTGTTTTGAACTCTGATTTAAGGGCACCTCAATTATAAGTCTATAAGGAAGCAGTAATTGTGAGTCTTCTTCAAAATATGACCCTTTCAAAGCACAATGACAATGCTACCCAGTACACTATGGGATCTAGCATAGAAAATGTTTCTGTCCGATCAATCAATTAAGAGTCTTTAAGACGAACGTGGAAAGAAAGCTATCAATAAATAAATGTTCTTTCCGTCTATCGAAGACGGATTGGCATGCTCTCAGTAGAATTTTTTTTCAAAGTGAAGTAGATTGGTACTTACGTCAACTCTTCTAGTCTTCTCTTTCCAACTTAATGCGACGTCTGATCTCTTGTTATGATTTAAATTATTATAACAAAGTCTTGACTATTTATCCTCTTAACAATTAGCTCTCCAATGGCGATATCATACGCCTGCTCTTTGAACCCAACAGATCTTGTTACTCTACGCAAACTAATGATGAAAGGACTAATTACTTTCACTTTGTATCCAATTAAAACCTGATTTTGACTTCTTAATGATTTCTAAGGGAATAAATATTTCCTCTAGGTTTGGTAGATGACAGTTCTAGCGAGATCGTTCTAGTCAAATTACCACGTGCAACTATATATTAAGAAGAAACAAAGATGATTGTATTCTATATCAAACCAATTAGGATATCCTTTTGTAAAAAGAATTTGGATTTGATAGATATTTTCTTCGGCTTATCAGGGCAGCACAATTTCTAGAATGTAAAATGCCACTAGCAACTATGAAAATACATGTAAAGCATGGTTTTCCAGGGATGTATTGCTGTATATATAATTTTATGGAAAAGAAATTAAATTTCTGTCAATGTCAATCTTTATTTAGCAGTTTTATCAATTTTTGTTCAATATTTCAACAACTCTTGAAATTTGATTCTTGAAATTTGTAAACATTTTACAATGAGGGAATTTTCTTCTGTTTTCTTAAAGGTATCATTCAGTGTCAGAACAAGGTACAAACTATTTCTGTGGTTGTTTCGAATGTATCAAACTCTTCTATAGCTAGCTTAACTTACTGTAGTTAAATGTGTATTGAAAAAGGTACCTAACAAGAACAATTAGAATATGACAAATTAGCCCTTGCTTTTGAAACTTGTTGGTTATGTATAACGGGGTATACACAATCAACTAGCGGGAGAAAGGCAGACAGCATGTTTGCTTCACAAAATTGTTTATATCTACCAAAATATGGCTAACATTTTTCTGTTGTCTGATAAGAGCAGGTCTAATACGTTTTACAGTTGTTAGTAACTTGACAATATAAGAAAATGTTATGTCTACTAAAAGCAACTTAGTTGGGTAAGTTAGTGTAAGTTATAGTGACGGAAACAAAACCCTATTATTTATTTTCTTCATCTAATGAATCCTGACACAGTTTTTCCAGCATTAAGCTATCGATACCCTAGATATTTGGACAGGGGAGGATGGGTTTTACTTTGATTTGTTGGACAAGTCCTGGCGTATTGACCTCGAATCATTAAAAGGTGTAAATGACGTAAGAAGGATATGGGGATGTGTAAGTAATATCTAAATTGACATGCTTGAAAATGCCCGTGCTACAAATTAAACCACTTTTTAATTAAAAACTTTTAACCTTTTACTCCTTCTTCCTACAACATGACATTTTTAGTCTGACAATTAAAGGGCCTCGGATCCTCCCTAGTTATCGTCCCATGGTTTAGGATTTGGACTAAATATCGAGGAATTTATTAACGAGAGGATTTTAGTCCTTTCTCAACCTTACAGAATAGGATATTGCTTCAGTTGTTTTGTTGCAGGTGAAATTAAAAATAGAGTAGTAATTGAAACTGCCACGTTTTAATATCTATAACATTGTTAGATATAGAATTATTGACGTTTCTTTTCAGAAGCAAACTCCTTTTTTGTAAACTAATACGATTTTCTCTCTACTACTGTTAAAACATTTGGTTATTTAATACAGAAATAAGTGAAATGAAATGAGAAATTTCATATAGTACAATATCTGTTGGTCCAAAAAAGAGTAAGAAAAGAGGAATCCAATGACATAGGCAGGGTATAGCTAACAAAAACTGTTTCGACACAGGGAAGCGTTTGAAACTTGTCTATTTTAGGGACAGTAAAATAGACTCTGTGAGATTATTACAAATTCTCATCTCTTTGAAGAGTGTACTTAGTTTTGAAGGTCAGAAATTACCAAACAATTATGGATTACAAAGGATACGAAGTTACTTTCTCTTAAGAGCACGGTTATCTGCTTTTCATATCATTCTTAGGCATCATGGAATTAACTAGGACCAATTTCTAAAGTAATCATTTTAGTCAAATCGTTGTCAAAAACATCACTTCTTACTGTAGAGAACTTAATGTTCGTTGGCTTTCCATGATATTAATACACATCCATATTGAATCGTTAAGAACGGGTGGACACAGTCCTGCTGTACATTTCAACGTGTTGATGACCTACCATCATTTATTTCCATGACAGACAACCTCTTTCCCTATAGACAAACAATCATTCTTTCAAAGGGGCGATAAGGGAAGAACATCTCATCACATTCAGAAAAAAGTAAGATTAAAACACTCACAAAGACTTATTAGATTGGATCAGTGCTTAATCAATGCGTAATAGCACGTACTTTATTAAAAACGCTGTACAGCTTGAGAGTGATTTTTTAGATTTTGACCATATTTGCCAATTTGAAATTCTTCATGAAACAAATCTATGTGTAAAATAAATTTTTCGTATAGCCTTGAAATACGTCAAGTCGATCTTTAAAACGAAAAAAATGGCTTTTACGCAGCATCATATTTTTGAGTTCAGATCTTACCAGTTCTGCAGATTTAGCTTCTTCTGAGCTGGAAACCATGAAAAGCCTCATTGGAAACCAGTATCTTTATCCACAAATTGGCAATGTCATACTAGAGATTTGCACTGACTTATTATTTAGAATGCATCAAGTAAATATCATTTTATTCACTATTACTGAAATTAAAGACTGATGATATAGTTAAAACGTTTCCTTTATTTTCATTTCTCTTTCTCTGTTCTCAATAAAATGTGACAGATGGCTACAGTCAATGTTTTGTTTATTGATTGCTCAAGTCTGGGATGCCGACAATATGCAATTTTTATGTGTCCGGGATTTCAAGTCTTTATTTCTTTCTTTGGTTTTCTACATCGACTAAAGTTTCCTCGATTCGTTGTTTTCGGAAGCAAGAATGTTTCTATTGACCTTGCTATGGCAATTGGGTGCACAGAGTGCTTTGATTTTCTTATCTTTATGGTTTACATTAATGAAAATTACGTTTACGTTTCGTGTGTTGGTTGAGAATTTGAGACGCGCAAAATGACCTTTTTTATCATTGATAGGCTTTATACATTTTAAAATCAACATTCAACTGCCATGTCCATGAAACCTATATAGAAAACAAACCAATTATATGTAAATGCCATACAGAATGACTGCAAAAGAACATCGAACTTAATTCACTTGTTGAGGCTAATAGCTTAAGATTTACAAACTTTCTGAATCTAGATATTTCTTGGAATTATCCTGCTTTTTCAGATCCTCAACTAACAGCATCTATAGAAATAAACACTCATAAAATAAAAGCGGCAATATCCCAAGTTACGAAGGGAGGGAGTAGATGTTTCTAGTCAAATGACATTAAAATTGTTGACATGTTTGAGAGTAGCCTTTGGGTCTTACATCACTGTAGTGAGACATCGGGCCATCGGTTATTAAGTAAATAGTGGCGACCTTATGGACATTCTCATTATCAAAGATTAAATTTGCTTTTCTTCCCCCTCAAGTACAAGCTGTTAGTTTATCAGTGATATTTCTTGTCGATAATTTTTGGTGTTTACACATCTATGACAAGTATGTCACTGGAATGAAAGACGGTGTTTACTTACGTTGAAATAACTCTCCCTTTTGCTGGCTTGAAATTCAAGCATAATAATAGGATTCAGTTATAAAGGCCATTATTGTCTTTTAATTGTTTAATATAAGAAGGTACTAAAACCTAGATGATACTCTACTGGAGGTAATAATAGATTGGAATGAACGGTGTTTGCACTTTCACGACAGTGTCAAGATACAATGCGTAAAGAAACTGTTGACATTCAATGAACTGGTATTTGTTGGATCTATGATTCTCCTTTGTATAAAAGTAATCCACTTGAATGTACGTGTTGATACACATTGTTACCAAAATATACAAATAAATATTTATGACCTGATGTTATTCCATTTCATTTGATGGATATGGTGCACATTGTGATCAATATGAAAACAGTTCCTGTCTACGTGCAGTATCCTGTAACGACGAGTTAAAGTTGACTATGTTAGAAAGAGAATCTTTATTGCACGGGGCTGCCTAAAAGTGGCAAGTGCATGTACTTTGACCTTCTATTAAGAAAAGGTTTCTCATTACTCATCCTATCCATTTTGAAACCTGATTATCACAACAGTGCAAGGAAAACTTTGAAATACATAGCAATATGAAAACAAACGAACTTCGTCAAAGTACACTGTTAAACGGATTTGTGTGAACAAGAAATTTGTAGATTTGGATAGATTGCGTAATCATATGTGAAACTTATTAGTTCCACTTAAGCGAAGAATTATTTTTAGTGGAAAGAAAAACCCAGACTACTAGTAAAAATGAAATCTGCTCAATACAAGTGGCCTCACTAATAATTATTTATGCAAGGTATGTTCTGGTAACGGTCTTAATGTGCTCTTTTTCAAATTCCTTAACAGTGCTTCGGAGCTCTAAGCAACCGAGCATTCTAGAGAAATTCCATTGGGAATTTTCTAAAGAAGTTGTGGGTTGATGGTAAACCCTCTTGTAGGTGGGGCTTGGGGGTTTTCTAGCTCTTCTGCACTATTTAGATGTTGTGCTTTACGGCACCATGACGATGGATTACTCGGCTTAGTGGACAACGTGGTCTTCACTACAAATATCACGCTTTGTATAAAATATACAAGACGCGTGGTCATACTTTCAAATCTTCTGCCATACGATTTCCCATCACCGGAAACGTTCATCTTTCATTATTTATAACAAACATGAAGTAGGGAATCAACAACATTAGTGACGCAGTGGATTATTGCACTGCTTTGAAGGAAATCTGCCCTCTCATTGGACATTGAATAGTTCAGATGAACCACAGGTGGACGTAAAAGATAACTAACAAAGTGAAACGCTATCAGATTCAAGATGCTTGAGTAACTATAGGGGTGTGTGTGTTTGCGTGTGAATGTGTTTATTTCACTTCGATTTTTCACATTGCGTTGATTACAGCCACACATTTTACACTAAACCAGAGATAACGATGACAAGACATATTATTAAACCATTCGGGAAGCACTTTTATCGATTCGATCCCTTGTTATAGCACAAGACGTCTTTGAAAATGATGCTCAATTTTACAGAAAGTAGAATGAACTCCAGAAGATTTCTCTAGGTATTAACAAAATCTTTTTTGCTATTCCATCATTCCACCAACTTTCGCGTTTTTTAATAGCATGAGTGAGCGAAATGTGTCATCTCCTGCTTCTGACACCACAGGCACCAGAAAAACGACATTCAAATATACTCGTTGAGGTCTAGAGAACTGCTACGCTTGCCACCATAGTACAAGTGGAATGTTTTAACGTGATAATGAAATCAAGTCATGACGTCTAAAAATAGAAAAAACAACCCAGTGTCATGCACCGGTTTACTTGTGTCATTATCATCGTCTATTAAACATCATTTATCCGCTTTGTCACTGAATGGAATAATAAGCTCTCTGTACATTACTCTTCCCTTTAGCAGCTTTAAGATAAGAGATGCAGATAAAGGGTGTCATTTTTATAGGAAAATAAGTACAGCGACTATTAAGAAAGTATTATCCCCAACGTTTTTGACTCCATGGTCAAGTTACGTGTCTCAGAGGCTGGTCACTAAACTGCGTCAGAACTGAATATCGTTGTTTGCGTCAACTGACAAAAATGCGTCAGCTCTTGAAGCAGGTAGCGTGGCCATGAACAGTTGTGCTTGCTCTCAGGTCACCATAGCTCAGTTGTTAAGTAACACTTTGCAAAAGCAAGGGTTCTTTTCCGAATCATGCTTACAATAGCTCTTTTTGCAACAATTTTTCTCCATAAATGTCTCAGGTAAAGTAGAAGTTATTTGATCTATTTGATCTATTCCTTCTATATCTTCCTTCTTCCATGACTGTTGACTAGTACATGGGACGCAGGTAAACAAGGTTTTTTGCTTGTACAGAGTTGATGCCTAAAGAATCTGGTTAGATCATTCTCTACTTCATTGGTAAAAGCTTTCAAACTTGAGTATTGCGCTCTTTCGCGGAAAGCATCTCTTCATTCATTAATAGAAATCTTTCACAAATGGAATTAATAATAGTGAATCAACCTTAGTCAAATTCTAGAGTGAAATAAATAATTTGAAGGAAAGTAGAGAAGATATCTTTGGTAGCTTTAAGCTCAGCTTCAGTCTCACAATTTTACTCTACAAAATTCTACTGTATCAGTAATTTTACTTTTACTGGTAAATACCACAGACCACATAAAAATATGATTTGGTCCTCGGCCTGTTCTCTTCTTTGCGCTAGCTTTATCCTCACATCACATCGTCATCTTTTCACCTTAATTCAAGCTAAGAATAGGGTTCCAAAAATTACTGCGATCTTGTGTCGCTTATAAATTTCAGTGTAGTTGTTGTAGTACAATGTATATAGGCTGCGACAACTCGCCAACTTCACAGACGCCTTGTAGGTCATTTTGAAATCTCGACAGTTGTCCGTTACAGTAATCATCTTTCCGCCTCGCTATCCTCAAACATTCGCTCTCACTTTACTTAACACTTTCATCCTAGGTCTGAATCAGATGTTGCTTTATTAGCAACCGCTACATCTCGAGTATTTTCTCCTTGTTGTTCCTTGCGGCTGCTCTTTGGTCAGTTTCTTTGCCACTTTTCTGTTTTCTATTTTGAGTCTGATATAATTTCATAATATATTTATTGCAATTATTTACTTAGTTGGCAAGCTATTAGTAACTGGTTCATTATCGTGATAGTTACATCTTAGGGATGATGCGTCTAAAACAGAAATCCGCGATTATCACGTATTACTTATTTATTTTCGTAGTTATATATTGTAAAAACTGGCTAGTGTACCTTCGTAATCCAAAAACACGAAGTGCATTAGAAAGATTGTTGCAAAAGCTAATTCTAATAATAATTCTAAGGGTGTTGTTTCACAAATGAAAGTATCAGCAATTATATTATTGTGCGCCATTTTCATTCAATTGAATAAATTTAGATACGATATTTGATGCAGATAAGTTGAAAACAATACAGTAACATAAGTACAAACACTGACAAGCTCAATCATTGGAGGCAACATGGAAAATTGCAATCAACGTTTGATATTTTGGGGGGTGTCGTGGCATCATTTAAAAAATTGCTTAGCTTGCATAAAACGTCTTTACGATCCTGCAAGGGTTGCAAGGATCAAAGTAAACAAATGAAGGATATTCAAGACCAAACCAAACCCACTTCAATTCATTGCATCCTATTTACACCATTGTATTAAGTAGAGGTTTACTGAGGCTTCTCTCAAAGAAAGGCAGTTCTAATTTGCATTTCATTATCAATACTCGCATATACCAAGAGAAGAAATAGCATTGAGAAAAGGCTGAAAGTTTAGCATGACTCAACTACTCCGCTTTCTTGTTGCTCTGGAAACAGTCACTAAGACAGAAAGTAGAAGCTAACAACACGCCAAATATAACCTAAAATTTATTGATGAAGATTTCCATGGTCTCAAAGATCACTCCTTAAGGCCGTTATCGATAATTGCAATGTTTTTGAGTATTCGAATTAAAGTCTCTGCAAGAGCTATCTCATTGTTGTTAATAACTGAGTTTAGACTCATTGATAATTTATAGATACTGATAATTTATTCATATGACGTATGGAAACATATCTACTTTTAATTGGTTTAAGAGTACAGATATGGAAGTCTTTAAGATGTTCTTGCAGAGATTTCTATCGGACGTTTCCTTTCAACTCATCACAGCAAGTGCGTACAGCGTTTGAATAACTGTAGGAGCTCTAAATTTGTTTCACAAACGAGTTATACTATGATCCCAAGTCTGTTATTAGTATTCCGTTGAGCGTATGATATTTTCAACAAAACTGGACTTTGTTGGCAAGGCGACAAGAGTAAACCTTGGAAGCCTTTTACATTTGGCAGGAAGACTTAGCAGTAAGCGATCATTAGCTGCATGGCATGGGAAGAGGCTTAAATCTGACATCAGTTGGTTTCCAGTTAGACCGGTAAAATTCTGCTTTGTAAGTCACCACCATAACTACAACTACTAACATATTATCACAATTTTCTCCTCTTTATCACCAACATCATCATCATCATCATCCTCGTCATCACAATCATCGTCATCATCCTCGTCATCACAATCATCGTCATCATCCTCGTCGTCATCATCATCATCATCATCATCATCATCATCATCATCATCATCATCATCATCATCATCATCATCATCCCTATCACTATTCGTATCATCATCCCCATCGCAATCGTCATGATCCTTCTTCTCCTTTTCCTTATGTTACTGCTCTTCTTTCTCCTCCCCATCATCTCCAGCATCCACATCATCATCAACAACTATCATCATAATCATCATCATCATCATCATCATCATCATCATCATTACAATCATCATCATGATTTTTTCTTCCTCCTTGTCCTCCTTGTCCTCACCCGCATCATTCGCATCAACATAAACACCACAACTACTACCACCACAAACATCATCACCATCATGATCATTACGGGGTTATTTTCTCCTCCTCCTCCTCCTTAACATGATCATCGTCATCATAATTATCATCATAGTAAGCGTCGCTACCATCGCTATCTTTATTACATCATCATAAACATTTATATCGTCCTTCACCCTCTATTTTTCTTCCGATCTCCATCTATGGCTTACCAACACTAGCTACTAAAAACTTCAAAACCTCTGCGACACGATTTTAACAAGAGCTCCATCCATGAATCAATCATTCTATTAAATGTGGCCTTTCGGACATGGACAGACCAACAGATGAATAAGTGTCTGTTCTAATCATTAAAATCCAATTAAAGATGAATACGATGCTGCGGTTAGAAAAGCAGCATCCAGGAATGTGGGAAACAAGTGCTTATTGTAACAAATCTACGGGAAGAAGGATGAGTGTTCTGCTGGTTTCAACTACTGTCAAGGCAATACAATAGATTAGTAGAAACGGGCAGACTGCGTTGATTACAAACGACAAGAGAAACGCTTTAGCAGGAGACCAAGCGTAGAAATGTAGCAAATATAAAAAAATTGAAATCTAAGTTGAAGCGGAATATAAGATGATGACGATGATAATACTAATGTTGCTGCAGCTGATAATGATCAGATGAGAAGATTACTATTGTTATTATTATTATTGTTGTGATGTTAATAAAGATAATGATAATAATAACTTTGCAAAAATCTAACCTTTTCTACAACGTTGTTGATACTAAAACGTTAATATTCCCTTTATCCCCTCCTATTAATGTATACTATAAGGAAGATGATAACGATGATGATAATGATAGTGGCAATGTCGATAACATGTTTGTGAAAATGGTGCTTACAATTTAATTCTGAGGGTAATAATAAAGTTGATAGATATCATTGTGATGATATAAATGTTAGCAATAATGTTGAAATTAAAGACAAAAGAGTAGTGGATACATTGAGGTTCTGTAGTACAGCATCTATCTGAGCCAAATACTAACAAATCGGATATATGTCTAACTCTCCTGTTACATGGTATGACCTTGACCGCGCCTTAATGGTGCTCATTCCATACTTTATCAACCGTTCAAGAGAATTCGCTGACCAATGTATGAAATACGGAGAGCAAAACAGAGAGATAGCGACCTCCGTCGCTTTTTCAAAGTTTTTTGTTCGAATGGTTTAGAGAAAAACAAGTATCTATATTACAACGCAACAGTAGAGGTAAAGCATACTTTAGTGTTGTATCTTAAGGACATAATTGGTAGTGCTGTAAAAGCCATGCTCAACACACTTTTAATGCCCTGTATCTCCAGCTAAACTAAGGTTTGTGGGCATACAGTAGAAGTAAAGCGCTATTCAAAATCACGAAGACCAACTGAGATTTACAAAGAAGTCTTTAAGTTGAGTAGTGATATCAGTGATTCCATTTCGTGCAGATATCGCCGTGAGGAGGTGTTAGTGATTGCTTCAGATATGTGACAAGGTTGCCACCATAAGCTTTTCAACCACGTTGAGTTCATGATTCAAAGAGGCGAACTCAAGCTGCGAGTTAATCTAGGGGATGTTGTGACTTTGTGAAAGAAGCTTATTCCTTCATGGCTCTATTTGGCTATGACCAAAAACAATTAAAATGGCTTCTAGTGAGCTATTCCACAGTCTTATATATACCAAACTTACTCTAGTAATCATTCAAATACTCCACATGTCGCGAAATGTTTTAGAAACGGCTTTGGAAACGTACGTGCCTGTGCCCTTGAGTATTAAAACAATGTAATCCTTGCATATTTTTTTTCACGGATAATTTTGCAAAAGTTCTGTGTTGACGACAAAAGATTGCTCCGTGGAAGTGAAAAAAGATGCAGAGATTAAGATGAGTGTGAATGTGACACATACTTTTTACGATTTTGTTACGAAAACTATGTAATGGTTTGGTTTTAAATGCTTTAGTTTAAAAGGGAGGAGGGGAAGGGTCATTGGTGTATAGGGGTCATCGATGTATAAGGTTCATTGGTGTATAGGGGTCATTGGTGTATAGGGGTCATTGGTGTATAGGGGTCATCGATGTATAAGGTTCATTGGTGTATAGGGGTCATTGTGAGATAGTGATCATTGGTGTATAGAGGTCATTGGTGTATAGGGGTCATCGATGTATAAGGTTCATTGGTGTATAGGGGTCATTGGCGTTTACAGGTCATTGGTCAACATGACTATTTTGGTACAATTATTGTCATTCTTGTTCTTGCGTTCATATAAGCATTCTTCAGCATACTAAAGTTTCTTAAAATATACAACATAGCTTTAGGTTCTCATTGCTACATTCATGTAATTTTACATTATATAGGTAACCTGACATACAAAATACCCGTTTGAAATGGGTCTCTTGGCAAAAAATCTTCTTCAGACGCATCGTTGGAGGTGATGGGAGTGACTTGACAGTATCAAAATACATCTTACTAACGAGAGAGGTGTTAAAGCAAAAGGCGCTAAAATCCTTCCCTAAAAATAGATATGGGGAAGTAAAGGCAGGGAAAGGTATATTCCCTTGAGAGTAGGTTCAGAAAATAGGCGCACAAAGACATTCTTACTCCTAGGGTGAAATTTAAATCGTAAAACCAAAGTCCAAGAATAATTCAAGATGTCGCTTGGAGAGTGAATTTCTATTGAGTACCCTTGAGCACCCCTTTTCTAAAGATTTGCACTAATAGAAAATATGTGTCATAAATAACTTTTCTAAGAATGTAAGGAATATTTTTCTATTTTGTACAAGTCAATTGACATCGCCATCACTACAACTAATGAAACTTGTGAACATCAAATGTTATATTTGCCAAGCTTTCTTTATGCTCCCTAATATCATAAATGCAAAAAATGCTACAGAAACAAGTAACTTTTACGTAAAGTTGAGGCTAACGGGTAAAACCATTGCTGCAGTTACAGACTGACAAAAAAACTTGTCCAAATCTTGAGCAAACTGAACACGAATAAAACGAACTTTTTTGAGGTACATGTATGGAAGAATTATTCAGCTTGATTAATTCAATTTTTATGGAGAAAGAATGCTATTTATGTACGAAAAATATCACATACTGATAAATGTTTTATTTTTCAACAGAGCTGTTTCTATTATGCATATATAATGTAGCCTCAACAGAGTCTAGCAGGTGACATCCACACGTTCCATCCTTGCTCTCAAACATTCAAAGTTGAGGGAAAATTAATTGTTACATAGAAGCTGTTTCTTAAGAGCAATAAAGATTTGCAAAGTTGATCTTCACCACTTCTTCATCATAGTTAGAGTGAGATGTAAATGCATAAATGACTTTGATAAACATACTTTGTGAAGTAAATGATCCAGTTCAATATAGATTCTTGTTAATGAAAGCTGTTTACCGGCAAATTGAAGTCAATGTTGTGACAATGAAAGAAGGTAGTGTAAAAAGCATCTGCGTTGCTTTCAATAGACATAAACATGACAGTTAGTTAAAACCTCTTCATAAACAACACACATAATTTCATCCACCAGGTTTTTGATTTGTTAAGGTGCTGAGTCAACATTCTTTTTTGTGTAAAACAAAGTGATCTACGTCTTCCACAACTGAGAGGTGTATTCGAAAGGGAATATGGTGGTGAGGCAAAGACTATTTTTATATGGTGAATAGGATGCATTTTGATTGATATTACGCTTTGCGAGTTTGAGTCGTTTTTCTCCTCCGCATTTGACATTGATCATTTTTAGTTTGATGTGACTGTAAGATGAAAAAATAGGCATCCTCAAGATCCGGTCTTCAGCAGAGTTTAATGATGGTAAAATATGCAAACTATATGAGGAAACCCTGTCTGCATACTGCACAAACACATCGTCTCGCTAATTCCCAGATTTACTAAATCTGTATTCATTTATTTTGGCAGGTGCCGCTCAATATATGTTACTGTGATCAAGAACTCAATTTAATTAATTTTAACAATGAGTTGTAAACGTAAAATTTTGTAACTGTTGGCTGCACTTAGACGTCAATGCCATGTGTCATACAAACTGTGAACCATTTAATGTAAAATATCTGCATTTTGATGAAGATCAAAGCTGCATAAATTACATCAACCCATGCACAAATCTAATTGTGTTGACGGAACAGCACTCATTCAAAGATGTCTTTATATACTGGCGCCTGACATGATAAAAATTTTTTCATCATTTAAAACAGATTTGGGATTAGACTAGAAAACATCTAGCACTGCCTGTCAACTTGTTTCTGTCCTCAGATGTTACGTTTGCAATTACTTCAACAAGAAGATATCTATCAAAGTGATGAAGAGATGGTTTCTATTTCCATATTGCAAGAAAAACGATCTCTCTATGATTCAATACGACAACCACGATTTTCACGTCGCTCATACATTACAAGAATGAGATGTACAAACATATATTAAGTCATTGACATTAAATAAACGAGCGGGATAGAAATCAAATCAGTCATCGGTGCTTTGTCCCTACTTTATAGATAAACCAGATAATTTTTTTGTAGTTGTTGGGAAGACGTGATTTTCTATTGTCTAGAATAAGTGTTCGTAACTGCAAGAGATCTGCTGTTAACGAGCACAGGCAGAACGCAATTACCTGTATACAGCGATTTTCATAAAACACTATGAACCTATATTGGCCAATCAATAAAATTTAACATAAATTGAAAACCAAACCTTCCGCTTTCTAGCAATCTCTGACTTATTTATAAAGGTACTTTTTATAAGTATTTACATCTGATGTGACGAAGCAGTGAAACATTTCTTTCTATCTCAATTTTCTTTGATTAAAAGACTAAGTCATTGCACAGTGGCGTGCAACACCTCAACGGTATTAAAAACGGTTCTCAGGGCAAAATATATTGGAAATCCATGCTTCAGACGGTGCGCTAGATAGGAGGCAATGTGCAATCCATATTAAATTCCCCTGCCCTTAACATTCTAGTAAATTTGCATTTTGTGTCGAAGTCGATAAACTGATTTCTCCCTCGAAAAATGAAATAACCTGCAATTTAGTCTACTTAACGTTCCGGGCCACGATATGAAAACAACGGGATGTAAAATTTCTTGTTCGAAAAATAGAGGTTTGTAAACGCAATGAATCAATTGGCATTTTAGCAAATTACAATTGTAGAAAGCAAGTGGTTCCTCACTAGGGAAATACGATGGTATTTATTACAATTATTTAAAGATTTAAATTTAAATAAAAACAACAGTATTATAGAACATAGATGTCTATGTCATTACAGTACATGACAAAGTTATATTCTCTTTCAAATTTGAAAGAAACCAACACTGAAGGAATAGAATACATGTCATAATGTATGTCAACATGACTCCAATAATAGAACATCAGTTGAACGAATGATACTATCTACCAGGTTGCTCTTTAGATGTATCTGTTAGATTGATGTTGATAGTCTATATGGCAGAATAAATGGACGCAAAATTTAAAATTCCAAGTAAAAATGTGAGTTTTTGCCAGTCCAAAAAAGATGTCTTAAAATCACACGCTCCTGTTCATTCTTGCCTCCACACACGACCGTTGAAGCCTCAAACATAATACATGAAGACGGCAATGACACTTGCGAATCATATTTCAATTAATGCATGGTCATCAAACAACGTAAGGTGGCGACAAGGTACGTACTTTAAAAATCCTATACTCACTGCCTACAGTATGGTGTTGTTAACCCTCTTCATCGATTGCCAACCTTTGCGTATCATCCAACTTCTACCGGTAGAGAAGATGAAAAACAAACGAGTCATTCTTTGACCATTAACTCAGTCTATCTAAGAAATGATCTGTAGGCCTTACGTCCAAAAATAGCTCCAGAGTTCTATTGTGAGAATGCTAAGCATTGGATGAATGCCTTAAGCAAGGATTAGGCCCTCAAGATTAAAGTAGTCTTTCATTTTTTCACAACTCAGGGAATAATTGTCATGACAAAAGGGATCAGCGACCTACATCTTTTGTACACTTATTCAACTGATATGACAGCTGCTCGTGCTAGGCAACTAAGGGAAGAATATATTGCCCAGTGTTAAGAATGCTACAAAAAGATGTAGATTTATTGAGATGTGCAAGGATAAAAACTTGATTTAAGTCCCCTAACCAAGAAAGGGATAATCCTGTCGAGGGTTAGTAAATTCTTCGCTACTTCTACTACTACTACTACTTATTAACAGTCATCGTTTTAACATAGCATGTAAAATTCCTATTTTTTCAACGCATATAGAGTAATTATATCAGCATCCTTTTCATTAGTCACCTAGTTACTCGATAAATTAATTGATTAATATGATCGTTCTAATTAGTGAGAATCTCCTCATTGGTTCATCTACCCTTCCCTATCTACAAAACAATCACAAATATCGATTGACGAAAAAAGCGAAACCACAATCAACCAAACAATCAATAAATCGACCATTATTTCTTCACATTAATCCATAAATTGATAAATATCATTATCAATAAATGATAATCAATAAGTCACATGGTAATGACAATGTTGATAAGCATTAAAAATGAGGTTGAAAACAGGATTCCGCTACTATCCACAAGCTATTAAAATATTGTAATAAGTGGCAATACAGAAATGAGCAAAACTAAAGTAAAGTGCAAGATATGACAACGCTTTCTTGACCCTATTCAAAATTTAGTTCTTGTGTATAGGTCTAAATAACTCAATGGATAAATGCTGCTACCATCGAACAATTTACGACAAGGCCGTGATGTGTCGCGTATTTAAATCTTATCAGGTAGATGCTACAGGAATCATGCAACGCTAATGAATAAAGACTTACCGCTTTTCTCCTTCGACCAAAATGTAATGGCGGCTAATATATTTTCCAAATATTAAAACTTGTCACGAAATCATAACACGTGAGATGATAAATTAAAAATCCAACTTTTCCAAAATACAATTTCTATTCTGACAATAATAAACAGTAGCCTTTCTTGGTTTCTAGACATCTATTTAAATTCAAATAAATCTATCATTGTTACAACAGAAAATCCTGGTGAAGGTTTTAATTTTGCTTTTTTTATCGTGTATTTATATATAAATTTGATTTAATTCTGACTAGAAATACAAAACCCGAGAATCTTACTTAGTTTGAGATATTTCTCGTATATATGCTATACGTAATTATTCATTCTCTTTAAATCGTGGTTTCTGTAGAAAAATCAATTTTTCTCTGTAGATGATGCAAGATAGAATCGAAAGGCAAGTTGTATAGCACATTTAGGAAAAGCCTTTAAAAGTACGAGTAATATAGTGAGTACTTTTTAGTTCTGATCAAAACTAAATCAAATAGATGAAGGATCCAAGCATAGAATTCAAAAGACGTTCATAAATTGGCAAGTATGCTTGTTACAAAGGACAGGTTAACAAAAACTTAAGCTTATACACTTTATATATATATAAATATTGGAGAGTTATAAGAAGCAATTGTTAGGACCTGGATTAAACTTTATGGTGTGTGATTATCGACTGAAAAGATTTAGGACATCTAATATTAGCAAGCGTGTCCTGATTTATTGTATTTGGGTCTCTCTTTCCAGCATTAAAATATGACATTTTATGGACAAGGCAAAATACGTGATAAATATCTAGTTCTTAGAAACAATGATCTGTTGTCATGCTATAGAAGAGTGTTAGGAACTATTCTCAGAGCTTACCTAAGAAATCCCTGCGAGTAACTGATATGACATACATCATTACACGCTACTAATTGCATTCAAGGAATTTTCATCTGTTTGCAGTTGTGAATTAGCACTATTAAGTCAATATACCAATAATCCCTACGATTATGATGTTGTAATAAGGATTTGTAGCCTAGTTATTATAAATAGAGCTTGGAGAAGTGATTTTGTACTTTGTGACGTCAAGACGTGCTGCTCTCGTTTTAAACTTTTCTTTACGGTGAATGCCTAATGGCTCAAATATTGAAATGCATATAACAAGAAATAATGTACATATAGCCATAACAAAAATATCACATGCGAATGATGCGTGTGAATGGTTGCAGTAATCAGCTCACATTATAACATCAAAGAGATTACGTCATTGTCCTGTAGTAATTGCTATAAGGTAAATTCTCATTCTAACACTAAGATTTTGTTTAACTGGAACAGTTGGAACGAATTAAAAGACATCGAATGATACTTGTCTTGAAGTCATGTTGAAATCAGAAGCGTATCCTAGTAACAGAACACCAACCAGCATCAATGGAATTTAGTGAGAAACGTCGACGGTTTGTCAAAGTGGAGGACTTATGCAATTACGCACCTGTTCGAATTGAGGCTGCTCAGATAGTTGTTATTGAAATCAAGACGTTCCAAAGGGTATAAAAATGCAGAAGTTCTGTGAGATGTGCAACAAAAATCACACTACTCGGCCATCTTCCTAATTCTACCTGATTTAGTTCACCAAGGAGTAACTTTGGATACAGTTACGCTATTGACATACTCATTGTAAACTAGTAGAAATCTGAATATGACAACAGAGAAGCAGTTGCTCTGAGCAACAGGGAGAAGAAAATGAGAATCGGGAGTAAAAATTGCAATCAGAAAGGCTTTCCATAAATGAAGCACTTTGAATCTATCGTTTACACTGTCATCCTTGGGTGAGTTTTATAATGGCTTGAATCATGATCGTTTACATGATATATATTGTCGATGTAAAACCCTGTCATTTGTAGCTAAAAGTAGCTGCATCATAACATCTTGGATGAAAGTTAATTCCAGCAACTCTGCAGGAAATACTAGAACAGGATTTGAGAATATTCATATCGTGGTTTATTCATCTACAATTCCCAAGGCTGGATTGTGAATGCAACTCGCACTATCCTACTGTAGATTTCGTTCATGCTTTTAATGACATCTTGAGGTAATAAAATGTCACGTAAAAAGTTTAGTTTTATATACCGTTCTTCTACTTCAGACAAAATCAAAAATATAACTAGAACCTCCAAAATAGAGTCGCCACACTGACATGTGTTAAACCGAATAACAACATTGTGCTATTTATTATTCTACGATTTTGACGTTTCTTATATCATTTTCAAAGGTAGGTCTAAAAATTAATCAAACAAGCGAGTTGAGGAAGCTAAAGGTAATTTTAAATTCTTTGCACACCAGAGTAAAACAAATACAAACAAGAATATGTTCAATTCAAGCTAAGTTTTAATTGCAACTGATTGGGGGCTTTTTTAAAGTAAGAGATTGACTTTAGTGGATTCTGTTGAGAAAAAATGGAAAGTTTGCGTTCTATGGTAGACAGAAGGCTTCCTGTAGCATTAAAATCTTCCCATTTTATTTTTTTTAATTTAAAATAAGAAATGTCAAATATAATAGTCAGAAAATGTAGCCAACAAAAGTCTAAGGACACAAGGGTTCGTTTGCTTGGTGTGCTTCAAATGGTGCCGTGACTGGAATTTGGTGGATCACATTTTCAGTTGTTCACCCAAAAAGTTAATATATTTAAAGGTGGAAAACTATTTACTGGTAAAATTCTGACTTATCAAAACGGAAGAAAAGATATTACACATTGTGTATCACGCGTACTACGTACCTATCTCTATACTCCCACTTATCTTGCTGCATAATGAATCAAATATCAACGTCGAGTGAAATATTCTCAAACGAGAAATTGTTTCAAATGACGGAAAGTTATAACATCCTTTCGAGGAATTAAATATTTATTGGTGATTTCACATATTGATGCAATTTTTTCACAATTATTATATCGTACCGTCCGAAAGTTATACATTTTTAAAGAAGTTGGCTAATCCAACAAACTTTTTATTGAAATTGTAACAGCTATGAAAAAGGTAAAACAGTTTGCATTTTAAGGTGTAATATAATGCTTCCATAGGATGGTTTTCCATTTCTATAGATTAAGATTGGGAATTTTGGAGTAGCACTTTAGTTGGAGGGTCACTTTGAAATGCTGAAATTAGTCCAAAGCAGATGGATTTGTAGTGGTAAATAGTATTACAAAACTTTAGAATGTTGTGCAATAAGACTTACAGGAAATGAAATGAAATGGTTTCCATCTTGAATTAATGAGTATTGCCATATTTAGTGCTGAATTCAGCTTCAACAATGAGTTTTACAGACAATAGAATGTGGTAAATACAAGGAGTCCCTTGGGTCAAGAGCTGTGTAGCATCTTTGTGGGCTTATACGAATTTTAACCTGTTGAATATTCAAAAAAAAACTTCTCTCCATTTTCAATACGTAGGATACACGTTTACCGTCTTTAAAAATAAATCTGGTCGGATTGCATTTCTCAGTAAACTGAAGAATTCATACTGAGTATTAAGCATTTGAAAAGGAACAAAATAGCTCCATGCTGTTCCTTCATGCTTTAGTGCAGAAGAATAACCAAATTTATGACCAGAATGTACAGAAAACTCACATAACGTAGTTAATATACCTTCTGGACTTCTTTCCCTCCAACAATCAAAGTAAATCTTTTCGAGCCCTGGAGTCACAGTTTGCTTATAATCCATGAAGAAGGAAAATTAAAACCAGAACTCGATTGAGTAATACAGATAGTTCTTTCCAATAGCTATCCCAAAGATGTCGTCGACGCTACTATAAAATCAAAGGCACCACACTTTTCCACCAAAAAAGCGTATGGACCTAAAAAATTTCCCGTTTACTAAATTCGTTAATAGTTTCACTTTGATTTGAAAGAAGATTAAAAAGCAGACAGAGAAGCGTTAAGGTAGTGTGGCCTTGCACTTCCTTTATGCAAGTATGGAAGCATTTCATCAACCCACAAAAACCTTGTACCTCATATGTAGGTTTGCAATCTACAAATTTTCTCTCCCGTGATTTGCTAGCTTATCGAATGCACGACTGTAAGGTTAGTTTACAGAATTAGGCAATTTTGTTTGCTAAATATCAACTCCTTAAAATAAACAGCCCACGTTGGGTTTCATAAATCCAAAACGCTATTAAGTAATGCAACTCTACCATAATACGGTACTTGCTCAAAGCCCAAAATGAGCTAAAATGTATACTGATAATCTTTTTTCTGATCGGCTTTTAAAATGCAGTTAAGTTTATGTTTCGTTTAGCCCTTTTCTTATCTCATTCTTACTATTTGCGCTGTGAAGAGTGTCTGATGAAAAAAGCTATTAAATTTAAAAATTAATTTTGTCATTTTGTGCTTTTTGTACTACAAATTTGCCTTAAATTATTAAGTAATAGACAATCAATCAAGCATAGTTAATAATATAATGAAGCCAAAAGAAATCATGGCCTCAACAAGTATGCAATTGATCTCCATTAAAATAGCTTCTTGTTATTTCTTGGCTCGTGAAAGAAGATTCTAACTAATTTTTTAACTCTGTGTATTCTATATCTAGAATACCAAGGAATGCATAAAGCGTTATAGAAGGAAAACGTGTTTGGTAGAGTTAGACCAAATCAAGAGAGAGAATGAAACAGTTACTTCAATGTTGCTTTCACACGGACAACTAGTGATATTCTCATATTGTCAACATTTTCCTTACCAAAGAGTAAAGCGATTTGTGTCCAATAACATTCTATTTTCATAATAGAATGTTATTGTTTTTGTCATGTGAAAGTCT
>JAAAKL020000248.1:0-49369 GCA_010016065.2 Carybdea cf. marsupialis auct. non (Linnaeus, 1758)
GCCATCGCGCCGGCATGAGCCATCGCGCCGGCATGAGCCATCGCGCCGGCATGAGCCATCGCGCCGGCATGAGCCATCGCGCCGGCATGAGCCATTGCGGCGATATGAGCCATCGCGCCGATATACCAAGCTGTTACTTGTATCCTTCTAGATTTTTGAAATTTGTACCCAAAGCACACATGACAATAGGGATGACATTAACTTTGGTGTGATGTGTCTATCTGATTTCAGTTGCCAAGTCCATATAAACCTCTCTCTTTTATCTCTCTTTGACAACCACTCGACGATCCATTGGAATAGCAAGTAAATGCTAAGTCAGGTAGGACACCTCTTAAATTTTATTATTTTTATTATTAATAATAATAATAATTATCAATAAGAATAATAATGAAAACAACAACAAAACAATATCAATGCTACTTACCCGATAGTTTTGGGAGTACACAGTTGGTGGCCATCCCCGAAGGAGGTCATATATTGCGTAGTGCTTTGTGTCTCTGAGCTGCAGGGAGACATGATAAAAACCGCCAATTGACTAGGGAAAAATGCAAAATAATAATGCTGCTAATTTATTATCATATTTATTAGTAGAAGCATTTCAAGAGTCAAACTTACTTATTTTTATCTTTTGAAATTATACAAACCAGCGGTAGTAACAATTTCTATACGGAATCTATTCTGAATGTTTTACCCGTCAAGTTATAGGGAGACAAGAAAGTTTTTCAGTGAATATGAGCATGCTAACTTTCAGTAAAACACATGAAATAAAGGATATTACGTAAGGAAAGTTTACAACGTTACAACGTGTCGTTCATAACTGGTTTCTTCAAGGTTACTGGAAAATAGGACTTCTTAGTTTTCCAATAGACCTGAGGAAGTCAGTTATGGACGAAATGTTTCTGTTGTCTGCGTCATAGTTTCTTTTTAGGCGTCATATTCTTTATTACTTGATTTATTACTATTATCTGAAGGTCAGGAGCTTATCCACTAGATGAGGGCCGCCTTGGTCTAGTGGATGCTTTCCTGGCCTTCAGATTTAGGGAGGTTAAGAAAGGCAGGGTGCAAACCCCAGAAGAGCCATTGGTGATGCTACAGTAACAAGTCCCATGTATTTTGGGCACCGTCAAACCTCATGTACGGGGAAAAGACGTTACGTTATTATTTTGTTTTTGAAACTAAATAATGGATCTGTACACAAACTCGTATATGAGAATGAATTGAAGTGGCTCATAAAAGGCAAATGTAGAAGAAAATTATAAAAATCAGACAACAATACAGAAAATGTATACAAAATACCAAAATAAATGAATAAGAAAAGTGATAGTATGGAAATAATGATCATAATAATAATAACAATTATTATAACAAAAATAATCAATAGTAAATAATAATGGTCAATATCGGTGATAGAGTCATCTGAACTTTTAACTATTAAGTTAGCGATCTTTAAACTCATGATTTCAATTTACATGGGGAAAAATAGATAATGATATTTCACAATATTATCTTGTAAAAATCAAAGTTGAATTTTAATCCAATGCCTATAGTTTGATTTCATCAAAGATGCAAGTTATGATATAAATAAGCATGTGGCAGATTGTCTCGAGGATGGTGATAACTGGCTGAGAAGGGTTTATATAATGATATTATAAATAATTTACTATAAACTCCACATAAGTTTATTTATCTCAATACCGTACAAAGCTCAACAGACACTTAATAGGCATGTCACAGCTGAGTATGATAGATGAAAATCAACAACAATAAACTTTTCCAGCAGGAACGGATTTAAAAGTGCCATGTAAATAGTTCTGCTTTTAACAACTTGTTATTACGACTGCAAACGATATAGTATCTTTGTCCTTTACAACAGTTAAATACTGTCGAACAAGACTGTCTCTATTCTTACTTTAGCGTTAAAGCATTTTAATGAAGAAATAACTATCCTCACAGATGCCCAGAGGGCACCTATGCATTGGTTGACAGTAGAGGTCTTACAGGAATTTTAGTCCTCAACATTGTATCAATATTTTAACCGCTTATGTCTATATTAAATTTTGTTTCAAAATCTGATCATCATCTCCACCACATGTAAAATATTAAATTTGGTTCTAATTAATAGATCTGTATGAAGATCATGGCCTTTAAGGATACATAGTAATCTATATCAACTATGTCACAAATATCGACCAATTTGAATCGTCAGCGGTGATATAAATTATGATATCAACATGGGATTATGACGTCAGTTTAAGTGGACATCGTTAACGGCAAACAGACACAGATTTGTGAATTAATACAGGAAAAGCACAACTTGTGCTGTTTTTATTCATACATGTCAGTTTTTCAGGGTAGAGGTGTAGTTTTTAGATATCAGTACTGAAAGGTGCAATATTCTTTGGAAGGATGTTATACGGTTTCATGTTTAGGTAATGTGTGAACTGCTCCTCTACTAGCACTCCTTATAAAAGTCAATACCTCGTCAAGGACCCACTCACTCTCCAAACCTTGCATTGTCAAATTCCTTTTACCAAGGCAGAGTTACTTCAAAATCGCTCATATTTGATTTTCTTATTCCTAGTAGCATGCTAGACTTGCTGATCATCAGTCATCGAGATATTTTTTGCATGCGCGCTTGACATTGAGTGATTTTTGGTAACTCTAGGTAAAGCATCCATTTGCCTCAAATCGTGTTTGACGCTTCCTCAGAGTGCGTAGTCAAACGTGCTACAGAGTGGGATATCAAAACGTCAAAAGGCCATTTGACAACTGAAAAACGCTTTTTAACCTCAAAGTATCAATGTTGCGCATCGTTAAGTGCCAGGATATTGCAAGTAACAGATATTTCTGAGAGATCAAATACTTATTTCGGGCATGAAGTGGTAACAAATGGACATGAACCAATATCTTCTCTGAAAGATCTGTCAAAACAGTTTTATGATAACACCGATCAATTTTGAAGCTGAAGCATCTGCCTTGGTATTTAGAGCTTTGATCAATATTTGCCTTTGTATATTTGAAGAGGTATGCATCCCAAGCTTCACCACGTAGTAAGTGCATTTAGCAAAATATAATTTTCTTATCTTTCGGTCTTTAAAACGGTAGCAGCATAAGCCGGCTAAAACCAGTGCCATGATCTGAATGACTTAAACCATGTTCGCATTGTATCGTATAGGTTTTCACTTCGTTGCACTTCATTTTGTCCTTAGTGAGAACAGCACTTGAAAACAAAGCTGTTGTACAGTGAATCACTTTTAAAAACGCCGCGCCGTGAAGATCACTGCCGAGTGGTCTGCTTTGGTCACAGATGGACTATTCGAGGTGCGTTTAAAGTCGTTGTGAATATCGAATATAAAAGTTGGCGAAACTTGTCTGCTTTGATGCATTATATAAAAGAATAAGTAACCGAGCCTAGTAACAATGGGATAAAGCAGTTCCCCTCCAAAAGCCCCTGGTCTACACTCACTCAACTTCATTTGAGGCAGTTACAAGTGCTATGCAACTTACTGTTTATGTTTTCTATTAATGCATCACTTAACCTGAAATGTGTTTATATGTCCAGGATCACTGGTATCCTTCAATTTGAAACTTCTCCAATTGCATTTTAAACATAAATATGTATTTTGCAATTTGTAATTAGCATAATGAGCTGTATTCACAGATTTCAAATGAATTCGAAGTACTCTCGTTAAAACTTTGCTTGAATAAATCTTTTTGTGGCAGTTTTGTGAAAAGAATGAGAACGGTTTCTGATACAAGACGTCAAATTTTTTAATGCCAAACTGATTGCAGTGTAATAGGTCGTATTGTAACGTCGCTGTCACAAGCAGCGCAGGGTAGAGCAACTCGCTGTTAATCAACCAAGTATTTTCGAGACTTTTATCTATTGAAGGAAGTGTGATCTCTTTCACAGTTCCTCAGTCACTCTTCACACATTACAATATTTTTAATATATATACAATTTACGAGACAATAAACGGACTCTTAATTACAATAAATCAATTTGATTGGCTAAGAATAGTCAGGGAGTGGTTAAGAATAATGCGTTAGTATTTGATTGGAAGTTAATATTAGGACAAAGGCTAGTAATTACAGTAAGAGGAAATCAAACATACAAGAATCACGTGGACTAGAAACTCGATCATGACAGTATCTTAACAGGAGTAACTGTGGACCTGTTTGTGTCACCGTGCGTATTAAGCCCGGTGGCATTTGAACAGTCACCTAATCATTTGTTCGTTTGAAACGTTGGTCAAGTGGGCAAGGACTACCACTGGATTTCATAGATTGTTAATTACGATGGGAAGCTTGCGGGTTTTTCACTTTCCTCATATCTTCATGTACGACTTAATATATTGAAACTCTCTAGCTTTTCCTCGAATTTATTCAGAATATTCTAAAACAACTATTAAATAATATATTAATGAAGGCATCTAATTACCCCAACGAAGAGTCACAAACAAAACGAGATGGTCTCAATCATTTTAGCTTCTACAAATATTTCTACAAAATTCTACAAATCTTTAGAAAACCAAATCTGGATAGCTTTAATGTAGTCCCAAAATCAGTTATTGAGATATCACGCGCGATCGTTCAAAACAGACAATCTTGGATCTTGGAGACACTTTAAGATAAATCAAATGGTAGAAATTTACTTTAGCCGTTTGGTCTTTATAGATTTCAACTATTTACATCATTTATTGGTTGAAAACCCTTGTTTAGCTAATCATTATACGAACGTGCAAGTGTGCGTAACCAAAGATTTCGCCAAGAAAATCATAAATATGTGTATTTATGTGAGTGACGACCGCCTTAAAACTGGTTGAGTATACGTCATCCAAGGACAACTCCTACCGCTAGGAACTAATGCTAGCAATAACAAGAATAATAATGATGATCATGATGATCATGACGACGATGATAATAAAATAGTGATAAAAACCATGACCAAAAAATATCTGCAGTTACAAACAATGTAACTCTCCCTTTCCTCAAAGTTTGAAAAGAAAGCGAGAGGGGATTGTTGATAAAGCAGCATGAGAACCCTTGCAGCCCCTATCCACCCGATCGTTAATTTCTTGTATGTAAACTTTCCTGCTTTCACCTGCTATTCCCCTCTCTTTAATAAACACTTTCCAGACGCATTAGAAAGGTACAATATCCAGTTCAAGGTTGCTGCATGATATTGTTGTTGTCATAGAAATAATCTTATCTTAACCACCTGCATACGTTTTGAAGATATGATTGTACTGCTTAGGATCAAAGAGATAATCAAGACGTTTTGCCTGTCATAAGCCTACTCAAATAATTTACCGACGGAACTCTTGGGGTTTCTTCTGTCTGAATCAGACAAACGGAAGGAAAACAGCAGAGGAAGGAGAAAACTACAAGGAAATATAAACGTCTCAATTGATAGCAAAACAATCTGTCCTCAACGGAACTGATTAAGAGTTTCAATCCTTTGTTGTTTATTTCTGAGAAGAATGGATAATTATCACAAATTGAGTGTTTAAAACTTTATTGTCTATTTAACTTAAAACGGAACAAATTTACACGATGTAATAAAGCTTGAAATCTAATATAAAAGTTTGTTATGGAACGTGCACAGGGCATGATTACTGCGCAATACAAAGATATCAGTTACAATTAAATCAGACTTCCAGAAATAGAGGATAGGCAAATAACTTCAGCAAACTTCGGTTGCAACACGGTGGGCATAAAAGAGCTATATCTTGTGTATATTTATATACATGGTTTCCATTATATCACTTTTTTGAGGCTTAAATAATTCACTTGTTTGTGACACACTTTTTAAGCATCACGTCAGAGAGTAACACATCATCAATAGAATTTTCTTGACTTATATTTGAAATGTCTCAAGGCCCATACGTTATTATCACGTTGACTAAATATCAAAATAATTGCACAGAGTTTAAATGACAAGTTTAAAATACAAATTTAATCTGATTTGTATATGACTAGCAATTAGTTTCATCTAAAAGGTCTTGAAATGATTGAAGGATCGACTTTTTATTGGAAACCTGTGGCTATATAAATGATTATAAAGATGTGAGCATTTGTCACTTAGGTATGAAAACTGACAGGATTGTTCATTTATCTATTAGCTACAGGAAAATATTTTAGTACTTGGGCAAGCGTTACTCGTTGCTGCCTGCCTAGGAATTAGAGATCCTACAACCTTCAAGTTTGTTACCAGGGGCATGACGGAATTTAGGTTTCAACTTCATCTCTCTATATTAAAGGATACATTTAGGATTCCTTTCGTTTCAGATTATACATTATTCTATTGTTTTTATTTTTGCAAGTTGCTATAACTTATAAATCAAAGATATTGATAAAGGTATGAGCAAAAAGTTAACACTAAATATATACATACATAAACAAAATAATCTTTTCCACAGATTTGATCCGGTTTTTATGTCAAGCGTCTTGTGGATCAAGACATGAAATCTTTTCCATTTAAATCTCGTAATAAACAATTGATGTAAACTATAACAATCTGAAAGAAGTAATTGGAAATAAGTTACTTTATTCTGTTTCGATGTCCTATTCAGTCATTACCCTTCTTCCTTAATATCATGCAATTATAAAGCACTTACGTTGTTTATCTCAGACAGAAAATATCATAGCGAGAAATTAATAAAAGATCCAGTTTGGGAATGAAATCGTACTGGTGTCTATCAATAAAAACTCTTGTTTATCTACCTTGAAAAGATACAAGAGAAAGATGAAAATGTCTCCACCGGGATTTGAACCTTTTTAATTGGGCAAAGCTGAGTGTTGATGTCCACCAGTGAATGATTGTGAGCTAATGCGCAGACTTGAAAAGATTGAGCAATCTTGTTACCAGTCCCCATAACTAAGCTGGTAGAGCACCATGCCACAAAGTCCTGGGTCTCGGGTTCGATGTTGATATTTTCACTTTTTCTGATATCTCCTCAAACTTGATACTTTAAAATCCTCTCCTGTCTTTGAGACTTTTGCTTATTAACGTGACAAGAAATGATGTGATTCCTTGCAATATATAAAGCTTCCGTATATATACATCATTTAATTTTATTAACATTTAAGTGCTTAGAATGTAAAAAGTACAAACAAAAAATAAAACATTGCAATAATATAAAATAACGTTAAAAAAAACTTGTTTGAAAACAAATTCCACAAAATAAAAGTGAAACAAAATCTAATATAAAACTGCCTAATCTTTTTCAATTAAAATAATTTCTCATGTCAGGTTTTTTTGTTGTACTTCAAAGTTTCGCCTTTTAATCTTCTCCAGATTTTTAGTTGACTACACCAACGCACTTCCTTTAAGAATTGAAGGAATTGTCTCTCAGTATACGTATTACTAAAATTGACTTTTGCAATTGCAATTTGCAAATGCAATTTTATCAGCACTATTTGTGTATTGTCAGTTTAGGATAAACATAAAATTAAATGCACCACTGATGGCGTGGTGTCCTTCATTATAAAAGGATTTTCCTAAACAAAGTTCCAGTCAAGAATTAATAACTACCTTTTACAATATGAAGCTTTAGTAAGAAATAAAAATAGATAGATTTAGCTAAGCTTTACACTAGGGAGTCATTTCAAAATTGATTTATTACGATGAATTAATTGGATCGGACGTCATCTTGCCTATATTTTAATGTAAATACGACGATTACCTTAGTTGAAAATTATCAAAATATCAAAATGGAAAGAAATGAATGGGGTTAATTCTAAAGACTCTCAGTGAGGTGTTTCTTTGTAAAACGGCTTTAGTTCATTAAATTTTTGAAAGGCCTTCCCTTAGCACGAAGATGTCAATTGATAAAAATGAGGAAGATGATGCGAAGAATGTACTTTGCATTCACGTTTTGTTTTCTATTTGTCTTATTCAGTAACGGTAACTTACTCAGTCTAAGTGACGTAGCCAGGGGCATGCTAGGTATGCGAAGCATACCCTAGGAGAGGACATTAAGGTAAAATAGCATACCCTGGTTTAAGTCTGTCTCTTAATTTAAAAAATATGTTAGAGTAAAAAAAAGGGATGGTCCATCATCTTATTTTCTGTTTTCACACTCGATGAATTGTAATTGACACATCTCTCACATGACCTTCTACGTGTTTTGTAAAACTTTACCCTGTTCCACATATTTTTCACACATACCAAATTTACACGCCGTCCCCGACTTGCAAATATTGAAGTGCAGTGGATCAAAGAAGCCCGGTGTCTACGAGTGTACGGCAGGTAATGGGCACTTCAGATTGATTTGTCAATTACTATGTGTAGAAACCAGCCATTTTGCAAGTGCACGCTTTGTCCAGAGTCATGACCAAATATGGTCCGTCAACACTTTTAAAGCCGATCTTCGTTTTCGTTGAGTGGATTTGCAGCGCATGTTGTTTGAATAAAATCTGATTTTGATTTTGGGTTACAAAAAAGACAATATTAGAAAACATCCTCTGGATTCCCTGCATACAAAATAAGTAAAAACTTCAAAATTTTAATGGTGCCGCAACACCCTCACTACCACGTACTGCATGGTCTGATTGTGTACCGTGACATGAGAACGTTTAGAAAGTCGATTGGGCACAAGGACACTGGATACATACGCCATTGAAACTCATTGTCTACTCAGTAAGTCTTTTTTTTAACAAAGCTAACAATAATCCATACTTGCAAGAAGAAAAGTTTGGGCAGTGGATGTCAGCTATCTGAGAGATGGGGTTTTTTCTGTCATGAAAAATAACTTCGCATTCAATGGTTACAGAAAATGCTTCCAGAAAAGGATCGTGGACATAAATTATCAAAGTCTGAATTGAGTCCTCGTTCTGCGTTCCGTAACTTTCAGGGGCTTCATAGTCACAATAATTACTTTTGGTACCATAAGACACTATATTAGTGTGCCATCAAAAACTTTCTTCATTTCCTTTACAATTGCATCTTGTATAAGTGATGCAAAATAAGTCTGCAAAAATATTTCCTGTAAAGGCAATCAAACTTCAATTCTATGCTTACATCATTCTTCAGTATCTATACAAGAACCTCCATCAACAGCTTTCTCATCAATATGACTCTGTGAAATTGTATACCACTAGAAATTATATATATATTATATTATATACTAGAAATATATAGATGCACAGATAAGACGATACAATTTTAAAACTTAAAGAACTGTTCAAGGAAAAAAAAGGCTATTAATGATAGATATCATTCATACTACCAGGAAAGAGGGGCTAAGTATAAAACCTTTCTGCACGGGATGAAATTTTGAATGAGTCCTCTTTTCATTTGTTTAGGTGTTTATGGAAGATCAGATAAATGTTATTCTTCTTTGAAAGGTGATCAGGTTCACTGGGAAAGATTTGGTCTTAGTTTTTTTAGTCACATTTCTCTTTGCTTGATCGTAGATCTGCACTCCTTTAGATCAGTTCTTGTGTTATTCAGCACTAAACATATAGGGTCAGATCTATAAGGACCGTTCCGTCAATAGGTCCTCGATGAGGCAATATAGTAAATCCAATTTTTTGTGATCCTAACCTCCAAGCCTTGTTCAAACTTTATACCAATCACAAAAAGCATTGTTTATTATCCACTTTATCCATACTCGTCTAATTATGGCCTCTGTCTGTGGATTTGGTTGCAGTCCCTCTAGATAACGCAAAGAATAGGTTAAAACATGTACACGAGAAGAAAGTTGGACGGTCCACTTGGTCTACAGCTTACAAAAAAGTACAAGGCGTTGACCGCTTTGCCGTAAAATGTTCTTTTGTTATGTAATGCTATATTTTTCTTTCCAGACATAATCTGTGCATTCCTAGAGAGACCATACTAAGGAAAAATGTCTATCAATTTGATACCAATCGCTCACCCATTGGAAGAGTTGACACTACCTGACATTATTTTAGTGTAACAATGATTATAGAGATGAAATCTTTTCAGTTTGTAGAAACATCCCTTGGATGCAGGACTACAACCTGAATGTTCTCAGGCTTTCATCGATTTAAAAGATATTTCTGAAAGCAGATGTCAATGTGAGATTTCAGAGATTACCCTCGTTCTAATAAACCTTTTCTGAAAACAAGGTTTGTTTGGTCATGGTCACAATAACATAGCAGGTGCAATGTGCTCTCTCACCATGATTGGCTGGTTGTTTGTATAAGGCGCTAGACGCTATCTCTGACCGGCCATGGTATTGTTTACTTAATTCTGCGAAGACCAAGCTGTTTCATCAATTCTCTTCTTATTGTCTGCAAATAAAAGAGCGGGTTTTTATTTGATAATTATGCACCAAACCTTACTGGAACTATCAAGAATTTTGTTAATGAAATCACGAATCCGGTTCCATGTATAAAATATGAAGATAAGTCAATCGATTTTACCTCAACACAATTCTTTCATTACTTTCCTTTGCAATTAAACTTAAATAATATCGTTGTCAAAGGCTTATATGATATAAAAAGTCTTCTTGGGCTATTAAAATCACTGAATTTTAAAGCATTTGACACCAGAGAGAGATAGAGAACAACTCGATATCATAACGGCTAAACTCGAATCTGGTTTTCAAGTTTGTATATGGGCCTGCGTTGCTTTGCAGAGAATGTAAATCAAACAGTATATTCGTGCAGAACACTGTATCATTTAGAATAATAATACAGTAAATAGTACAGCAAGGACCTCATGTACTTTGCAATGTTATGACATGTAGTTCATGATGGCAAGAGACAAAAAAATTCCTATTTGCAAATAGCGCTTGTTGGTGATAGATGCTGCCTGATATCGGTGAAAGGGACCATTTCACACCGTGCTTTGTTGATGAATTGTTCAAGGGTTCCTAGCCACCTGGAAAGCAGCATTGAATAATATTTTGGTTGGTATTTTGCTCTTGTAATTGCAGCTCAGAATATACCGTACTTCTCATTTTTTCCCTTCATGCTGTGAAATGGACAAGGATTTTTGTCATTTTGTTAGTCTTCTAAACACAGGTAACCAGGACAACGTCTGAAATGATGTGATCATTAACCTGTGCCTTGGATTACTAGTGTAAATGTTTAGGTATTTATCCGCACATTCAAAAAGAAGAAACTACTCTCATTTAACTTTGAAAAAACACGTTTTTCTATTTCTGTTTCTATGACACAACTATGACTAAACAGCATGGATTCGCTACCAGAATCATTACAATCGGCTATCATAAATTAATTTTTGTATGGGTTAATGATTATACAATACGACTGAATAAATATTATCCTGCCAGAAGGAAAAGTTCCCGGACGAAGAGTCCTCATAACTAATTTTTGAGGACAGAATGCAAGGATATGGTGGTATTCATAAAGATATCGCTTACATTACTCAACATCACAAAGACAATATTTGAACTTGTTGATTCACAACTCTCTATAGTATCATAAAATTTCATTCCTTCTATCAATGCCAGAAGGGAAACAGATACCACTGTATGCTATTAACACCAAGATGATGCCTAACTTCTTACCTTCTTTCCATATATATTCCACTACTTCAGAAATGGCTTAGTGATGAGTATTAATACACCCTTCGGGAATTGGCATGGCAAACCGGTAGCAGGCAGTTGTCTTACGACCCGAGCACACAAGTATTCGACAGTACATAAAAATGAAACATAAGAGTAAATATAAGTATTTGAAACAATAATAAAACGAAATACCAAAGTACGACAACAAAGGTAAACCAAAATGTAATGTTCACATTGCATTATCAAATATCAGCATTCCTTGACAGAAGTACCTTTAATAAAGAAGATGAGCTGGATCAGATGTCATAGCTCTATAGCATTTAATAATTATAATACCTATTGAAATGCTTAGGGCTTGATATGATAAAATTACTGCTTACTTAAAGATGCCTAAGAAAACCACTCCAGTTTTATCAACAAAAACTTGATGTTGCGTCTATGTCTAGATTTTTCTTCGAATACTCCTATGATAACTACTGTAATTCCTTATTTATATAATTTCAGACTGGCAATGTATTTTAATTCATAGCTCTATGTCTAATTATAACAGGAATCTGTCGTCAATCGAAGCTTAGTTACTGAAGGAATTGCTCGTGTCCCAGTGAGTATATCCAGCATTGATGCTAGCCTCTAGTAGAAAGCTTTGACATAATACCCTTAAAATTATTTGTCATCCCCTCTATTTGTAGTCAACTGTTTACTTCATTTCTAATTTTCAAAGTTGACATCAGTCTGAATTAACTTCTTCAATTCTTAATGCTCTTCACTCTGCTCCAACAGCTCCAGGTTTACTATAGATTGGTCCTGACACTCGAGAAAATAATTAATTTACATATTTACTTGCCTTTTTCAGTCTATGTTCGGTGACCTCATAACAGATATATCCGCGCCAACCAATTTTTGACATGCTATATATGATAACCAGCAATCTAGTTATCTTTAAAACATTTACCATCTACAACTAAATCAGTCAATAAGGTAGCCTTGTACCATATTATTGGCATAACTGGAGAATAATTGGACACCAGAAGAAACAAAATACGAAATGTTGAATCCCCTTGCGTTTCCATTAGGATAACATTGTAGATTTAACTTTATATTAGTATATAGGCCAAACTGTAAAACTTCCCAATTGATTCTAAAGCTCTTCCGTTCTGGTGGCTAAGAGAGATGTGTCGTCCGTAAATCACATGATTCACGCAAATCGTTAACCAAAGACAAAACCTAGACGTTCTCTAACCCTTTCCCAAGCGCACGTGGGTATGAAGAGCTGGATGCCCGCCATTGCCTTTCGTTAATCGAAGGAGCTTTAATGCAGAAATAAACCGTTCTCTTATGAGATGAATTGAATCTTTTAGAAACCATTAGGGTGTCTGCTGTATTATATCTTAATTGTATGCTGTCAATTTTTGCGCATATACACAAATCCATTAACTTTTAATCAACTTTTCCTGTTACCTGCTTCTCTATCTATCTGTCTGTGTTATTGAAAGAAGTAAAGCATTTTGTTTCTATTTTTTCTTACACCATTGATGTCCCTGTGTTGGTTAGTCTGTCTAGAAATTTCTTCCTCATTCTTACCAAAATTTAAGCTGTCTCTTTCTGACCATCGACAGTGCTATTCTGACAGGTGGTATTTTACTCAAACTAGTCTTTATAAAGCTAAAATTTTTTCCCAATAAACCACGTTTCTGATCTCCGGGAGTCTTCTTTATCTATACTAACATTGCCTATTCTTTCTTTGCCATACAAAAGATTAGTCGTTACATAGGATCCATATAATATTTTCTTTGTTTTTATTTTAGACTTGAAATATTTTAAAATTTATGAATTACATTTGTCGCTCTTAACATGTAGCTTCACAAATCTCCATCTGTTAATTACTGCCAGGATAAATAATTTCATGGACTTGCTTCATTTCGTCAGTAGAAACATTTGAATTTACACTCTGTCTTCTCTCTTTTCTTCTTCCAATTAGTAGTGGGTTCTCTTTCTTACTTTCATTAACTAATTTCTGTTGCAGCTGTTTTAATTGTTTTATTCCGTAGCAGAAATAAGTATTATCTGAAGTTGCAAAACTCTTTAAGATTATTTTAATGTCATCATATCTATAAATCGTGGGTTTTCGTCTCTGCTCTTATTATCCAGTTCTCAGATGGGGCATTTTCATTCCAACGATGTAAACCATGTTTCCCTTTTCGATCTATGCACACAGATAAAGAACACGGTCTCTGGTTGCTTGCTTTGTTGTCCATTTTAGTTGCTCAACCCCTGAACACTTTTCTTTCAACGACTTCTATTTTGCATGCATTGTCGTGATCTTGCTCGATTTTTCTTCAGATAGACTTGCTGCCTGTACTTTGCTAGGTCAATTAAGTCAGGGGCATCTACTATTTGCTTGTTTATCACTCTTTCTTGGAGGAAAGTTCTTTAAATGACGACATTTATGCTTCTTTTCAGATGTTATATATTTCTTTCATTGATACCGGGGTCATGTTCATCTTTCCGCAATTTTGTTTTGATGTGGCCTTTTGTTTAAAAACCTTACTATTAGTTTACATGTTGATGAAACATTGTCATTTACGCAATAAGGCCAAGGTTAGGTTTCATAATCAAAACTTTTAAATCTTCTCTTGATGACCACATAGTCCGTCTGACTTTGACAGGTTCTGAAATTTTTTTCTAGTCTTCAAACTCGGTATTTTTGTTATCTTTTGCACCATGCACCATGCACCACTTTCAGCCAATTTTCCACGCTCGCGTTTTTGAATCACATGTATAAGTTTATGATTAGCAACAATTTTCCCCTTCCCGTTTTCCCCCGTCATTTGCATGAAGATCATGTGACATCCTACTGTATCCTTTCTAATGCACAGTAAACCATTGAATATTAAACTTTGTTGTTTTTATGATAACGCTAAAAAGTCTGATATTTTCCACGAACATAAAAATTGTTTCTTTTTTCTCGTTTATGATGCTAACACTAAACCCTAACCATCTCTCCTTCTAAATACATCATTAGAAGATTAGTATCTCATTATATAAGTAACCAATATTCACCCATTTTGTTTCTAATGACCCAATCGGGGTTAATCTGCAGCTGTAATATTTCGACTTTTGCATTATTAAGCTTTCAGCACTGATTTAGGACTTATACAGTTTCATATGTACCAGTGTTAGTTCTACCTCCGTCGAGGAGAGTGAATGAAAAAAGAGTAACGCATAAACTGTTGCACCTACAGATCCCTATGAAATGCCTCAAGTCATACCTTTTCCACCTACTTTTCTCCTTATTTAGCAATACCTAGAAGTGGCATCCTCTGTCTGGTATTGAACCAAGGATTAAAAAAATATAATTCAAAAGTTAGGATTTACAAAGTAGCGGAGTGGTTTCCTTTTGGCTTTTCCACGGTGTCGTCATATCAACCTTATTTTCAGGAGGTTTTTTAACCATGGCTGACAGAGAGGCTCTTCACCCCGTGAGACAAAACAGTCTTCCCTGTAGCGCAACACAACACGTTATGGTTTTTTGAAGTATAACACGTAGCTTAACTGTGACCTCACTCCGAGTACCGAGTTTGCTATAATCTGCCCTAGAAATCGCAGTCTCTCTTCAGCAAATAGGAAATTGTAAAAATGAGTACATGCAACATCCCCTTCCGCTACCACCACCACCTTAGAGTACATGTTCCCACATAATTTATTCTTGATAAATATATGAAAACTTTAATTTATGGAAAGTGAAGAGACAAAAGTTTGAAGTTAAATATGTCTGGACAACAACTGCCGCCTTCAACTCGAGTTCCCCCTTGTCGGCACAAATATAAAGTATCTGTAACTGGTCATTCAAGTATCATAAAGGCCTTAATCTGCTACAACTATAATGTTGTTGAGGTAAGCCATTGCTCTTAGGGAATTCCGATACTTCCCAGAACTTCATAATGCTTTTTACTAGCCTGTTCTCTCCAAGATACCTTGGCAAAAGTCGGCATGTACAATCACTCTTCTATTACAAAAGTTTATTTGCTGATTAAAAATTCAATATATGAATTTACCATTTACTGCCATAAGATAAATATTGCACAGATTACTGTTTACCATATCTTTTCTGTAACACTAAAAGATCCTGTCATTTCGAAGTTATCTTTATCACTTGGAATAGAGGAGGGGCTTTAAGAGCCTACCTGGCTTGATTCTTCATACGCTAATGCAATAACAATGAAACGTTGTAGAATATTAGATCATCAATAGCTAAAATATCTCAAGTGGTAAAATTGTTGCTAGCGTCAGCATTTTTGGGAATAACAGTTTTATGTTTTGCCAGAAAGTATGATATTTGTTTCTATTATTGGAAATGGCATCAATAGCATTTGCAGATACGACCAAATCCGTAAGAAAAAACTGCTTGTTGTTGCAACGATAACTACATCATTACCATAACAACTGATGTTATGACACCTCTATTACAAATAATTTATTTTGAAATCTAATAGGTAATCTTACCTTGTTATCAAACGCCATTTCGTACAGAAGGATATAATATCTCTTAAAAAGGCACCGTTGTCATGACAACAAAGACGTCCATTTTTATACAATGTAGCCAAAACTGAACTGAAATAGATTGGGGGAAGAGGAGAAATTTAACAGTGCCCCAGCTTTTTCCAGTAAAATTTCATAGTAAGGGGTTTTTATTGATAGGCTTATAAAGTGTTAATTGCTTAAGATTTAATTTTCCTCCAAATATAAGCACTACCAACCTGTGAAACATTTCTACTCCTTATCAGCTAACTTTTGTGCGATAAAATGGCCTGAAACTCAGAGATGATTTTAAGAAACTTATGCAGAAAATGAATTTTGTACAGTATAAGGACATAGAATTCAGGACGGCTAAAGACAATATAAGAGCAAATACAATACAGTATGATGCCAAAGTATTCTCAAAAGAGCCTGTGAAGAAAAATAAGTGAAATTTTATTTTTAACTTTTTCTAAACCGTTCCCTCTCCAAACATGAAAACAAATTTCTAAATATATCGATAGCGTTGCTTTTCTTCATGTTAAGATTCAGCTCTAGACATATTTAACAAGTTACATTGTATAAACTTTCATTCGTAAAATAAGGAACCTTTTTTCTTTAATCAACAAGTATGTGCTTCCAACTGTTCATCTTTCTAGTAACTCTCAGCAGGCATTGTGCTATCTGTCTTCGTTTCCTTTTTTATTTCTACCCAATCTGACAGGTTTAAATGTTCAAGATTGTGGGATGGTCTCTATTTAAAATTCCATTTTCCTTCTAACAGTTGTGGCTTCACTCTTACAATAATACTAATTAAGCACATGTTTTTGATGTTTGTAGTTTCATGACATCATTAATGCTGCAGTCCTTTAAATCTTTATCTTTTCTACAAATGTTGTTCTCTGTATTCAGTATTGATTTTGACATAGCTGAACTGTGGGACTAAGGTGGACCTGTGTCTCTTGCATCGCCAGCTCCAAAGCTGATAATTCAGTTTCAGTTGGAATTATCAGATTTGTACCCTTCTTTGTATTCAGTGGTGACCCTTTTCTTCTCCTTCATTACCATCCTGTCAGATGTGTCTAGAAGACCTTTATAATTGGTGGCTTTCTGAATATAACATCTTAATATCTGATGTTTTAAAACAATGAACATCATTTGTGTCTCAGAATAGCCTAATGTAAACAGAGTACGTTCGTGTGTATCTCAAACACATACTTCAATGCCCTTTGTTTTTCTTTTTATAAATCCCTACTGCATGTTTCATGTTTCCATCTTAAATGTTTCGTCCTTCCTATCATGATGATGTTTAGCAATATTTTGTTGACATAATGCATTAGACGTACAGTCCAATATTGAAAAGTCACATTGTGTAAAGGCAATTTGCTTCCATAACTGTGATTGTTGACTTGGATAGACCTTCTGTCAATTGACTGTTGTCGTTTTACCAACAACGTGTATAACTAGGTTCTAAGCAAACTTTATCAGGGTCTGTATTACTGCCTCATTCTGTGATTATTTTACAGTTCTCATTTTCTTGAAGGCACACTGTAAATCTCTACTGATTTACTAGGTAATTTGCCTACTTTGCTTTCTTCCAAATGGTTCTAATCACCTGCTGTCACAAATCAGCAACTGGCCTTCAATTTTTTCTCCACACTCTCTCCTTTCCTTGTTAGGATACTTCCATATTAGGCCTACAGTTTGGGAAGTCTGAAACAAATTGCCCTTCTGATGTTTCTGGTGTTTCTTTTCTTTTCAGCTGTGCTTGAGACGGCCTTTCATCTATTATTTTCCATTTTTGATCACACCATGCTTCTGTGGCCTTCTTTCTTTATCTAATGTTTTGAGCTATTACTTTTCGCCACTCTCATTAATTATCGTATTGTCATTTTCACACGGCCCCCTGGTATAAATAGTGTCCTTAGGTTTCTTCTTCCCCATCGGAAAGCCATGATTACTTAAAATTCATAGAGCTGGATATCAATGTCCTCAGGTGGAGTATTGGAAGCTCATTTGGCTGCTACAGAAATAGATTGTGTTATCAGTGGGGCTTACCTATCTCAGTAGTTTGAGCGCACGTAACAATTGCGTGTGTCGCGGTTTCTAATCCCACTGTTGACACACCTTTGTATTTCTCTAGCACCTATTTAAAATTATCTGTACCAATGATCGAGGAGGCGCTACTGATCTTAGTAAGAAGTTTACCTTATAATAATTTTTTCTTATTCTCTGAAAGTTGAGGCTGGAAACTGATCTGAAAAAGATCTTGTCCGTATGCCAACGGGAATTTAAAGCTTTTCTCAAGTTAATGCACAAAAACAGGAAATCAGTACATAAAATCAATTTAAATCATCCCTTCCTCTATCGAGTTTATAATAAGAATGCGCCACTTGAATAGCCTGAAATAGATTTTTTAATTAGATACATAGATTAAAGAACATTTAAGAATCCCTTACCTGTACCCGCGTCTAAGCTTGTAGTAAGGTGGGAGGGTTTGTAAAGAGTTCAAGCTAAGGAAGTTTATAGATCAATTAAAGGTCCAGAGAATTCCAGAACAGAGGAGGCTTTCGAAAGCAAGCTTGACCTGTACACCAACCGTCTCTTATCAATACGGATACTGTCATAGTTTCATTGTTTATTTGCTCCCTACTACTAAAGTCTTAGTGAACATATTTTACCGGAACGGACGGATTGCCCGGGTACTCATGCCACTGATTAAGCTAATAGCGAAACAAAAGATTAGGTTGCTGTTATTGGTGAGAATTCGACATCGACGCCCTGGATTGTTGACTTTACTATTGCACTATTTAGTGCAATGGTAAATTCTTTGTTTTCGGTGTGGGAGATCCTCGTTTTGATCCCCGTCAGCGTCGTAAGCACTTCATGTTTATTGAGTTTTAAACAATGCAGTTTATGGCTGCTTGTGTGTCTGCCTGAGCACTTATATATGTGAAAACATATTTTAACTACGTTAAATTCATAAAAACCCTTATGCAAAACCTTGTAGCCAAAGAAAATATCTAAATGACAACACAACGGACTCAAACATGAGAAGGATCTGACCAGAAGCCACACTACCATGGTCATGTTTGCAAACATGAACGTATTTCAACATTTACATGGCGATTTGCCGTCAGAAGGCTTGCACGACAGGCTCACTCGTCGATGTAACCTATCGAAGAAAGAGTTATCAAGAATACTAAAACAGAAGAATGAAGTTCCACTTTTAAAAACTTATCAAGGAAGTATTTGTGAAAGAAAAAAGTGAAAGAGAGCTAACTGAATCGCTGCAACTTGAAGCTTTTGAAGAATAGACGGTGCGTAGTAACACGACGATGAATTGGGTTACAGAACGTTAGATGGTAGAGCACGGGGCTTTTATCAAAGAGAGGTGTCAAAGAATATTTTATTCCGAAAAGTATGAGAACAAGGAGTTGGTTAGATGAAAAACAGCAAAGCAATCAGTGCATGGTAATGAAGTAAATGACATCAAGGCTGTAAACAGCAATGATGGAACTACTCTCACACAGGTTTATGCTACGAACTATGTGAATCCTTTTTTAATGAAGTAAAAAACCTCGCAAGATTCTTGATTTATCATATTATGGAAAGCTGTGGAAAGTTGATTTTGGGCTAGCAATTATGTTGCACTGGTTCTTGACTTTAAAAAGTGCTAAAATAACGTTCAGAGATGCGTGGGTAAAGTACCGTTAACTCCTAAAACGTAAAATTAAGCTTAAGTTTTTTTTGGTTTAAAAGATAGATAATGTTCATTCTTAAGTGTGTTTGTCCGGAGACATGTTGTTTTTGGCGGAGTTTTTAAAATATTACTGAATAAATCTGGGGAAAAGAGTGATAATTTTAGAAGATTAACTACGTCGCTCATGAGGTAAATGGGAAAAGGTAGAGGCACAGGCCTACTAGACTTACAGTCCTGGTACAGTAAAATGCGCTAACTCGTAGGCATCGGTGGTAGCACAGATAAATATGTATTGGTAGTAGTAAGGGAAACTTAACCCTTGCATGGCATTAAGAAATAAAACGGTCTGCATCCCCTTCAAAAAGAAGGAAAATCCGTACGACGCCAATCACATACCTGTCGGTAAATTCAGGTAAACAAAATGCATTTTTGAGAAGCTATTAAATGTAAGTGAACCTTGCAGGATTCGTGATAGGACGTCCGACTATCAGTAACTCAAAGTATTCTGTTCATGCAAACATTTTTGGCCGGAACAAAAGGCACTTCTGTCACTCAATACAAATAATCGCAAATGTTCGTCGAAAGAATAGATTTCCTAAAAAGTAACAGTCACTGTAATTTTATAATTACAGTGACTGTTATTATAATTACCAGGAAACAGTTAAGAACTTATACTGTTGCAATTAAAGGGGGTAGTTAGAGTTACTTGACGAAAAAAACTTTGCTTCATTTTCAAGTCGCATGTTGCCTGATCAGCCTGTGATAAAAGTATGTTACTTTGCCATCATAGCGCTACTTTCAAATCTTCAGGCATCCTATTTTATGTAAATGAAGCATACCAATGTCATCATTACATATGTTCACTCTTAGTTAGAAAGAGGAAAATGTACGAAAATTTCAAAGAGGACTACAGATTAACGTAAGCACTTTAAAATGGATATACCACTATTCAAGACTGAAACATATTCACAATACTCTCTGTAGAAGGCAATCAACAAGAAACAAGGAGATACTTTCGACCAGGACTTCATAACATTTTACTCGATTGTTTAACGTTTTACTCGATCATTGACAAAGGCGTGGCAGACTGATTTGATTTCCTCGTGTAGTTTAATCAAACAAACATGGCGGCTATTGTTGCACTAAAATCAAGTGTTCAAACTAAATTTAGAATGACTGATTGCTTACTACATACGACAACACTTTAACCACAATAAAGTACCTGAAATAACTTGATAATACTGAAGGGAATCACCCTTTCATATTTACAACTAAAGATGTTACAAAAATGATGCTTCTGAGCAGGAAATTTTGACGGAAATATAACATAATGCCCTTTTCAAAGGTCATAGTAACAAATGATCAACAGATTTGCATTTTCACGGAATATTTTTTTACTGTGGTAAAGACGAAGAGAAAAGTCAAAAAATTTCCAAGATTTATAGTATTGCAAAAAGATATTATGAAAGATATTTTGCTATGGGGTGGTCCAAAACACCCCCCCCCCTGCTCTAGAACAGGACTAAGATGTACATATTTATCATTTATCAAATATTGGTATACACCCTGTTGAGGGAGTATGAGAGAGGAACAAAAGAAATAAGAACATCAAGGAACTTGCGCTTCATGTGAATACTTGCCTTGAAGAGAAACGGAGTTTTCTGCACAATAATAGGTCATTACAGAGAATTGATGCCAAATTTCAATAGCAATGTAGCCTAGGTGCAGGTAAAGATATGCGCTAAGAATTAAATACGATAAACATAATAATAAACTTCTACCATCTACAACGTACGGGATATAACAGCGGTAAAACTATTAATGATGACTTTGAGACGTATGAAAATAAAAATAAAATTTAACTCAATTAACAAAAATTGAAATCGAATCGGATATAAATAATGCATTCAAACTTTAGTATGTGTAAAACGTTTACAAAAACTTAATTTGCTCAGAGGAGGTTTATCGTCATTCATTGAATTTTCTATACTGTTTTGAAAAGTTTCGGCTACCACATCGGCCATTGTCAAGAATGAAATAATGTAATATTATGGAGTGTCTCTAACCACACGCAGACACGTTTGACAAGATAATCCTCGTTCCTCTCCTTTCAACAAGATTCTACTCGGGGTTTTGAGATAACGTTGTTAAACGGGGAAGGACTCTTTCAATACCTCCCAATATTTAAAAATAGTGAACACAGGAAAGCCGAAATTTTGACTGTTTTGCAAATTTTTAAATGAAATATAATGATGAACGCAATGTAGTTTTGCAATTTTTATGTGTAAAAAACGATATTTTTAGGGTTTTGAGGGCAAAAAATTTAGCAATCACCACGCCCTTCACTGTTTTCATTGTGCTAAAATACTCTTAAAGTGTGTTTATATATTTATGTATTTTGATGAGAATATTTATGAGCAGATATGTATACATATAGAAGTACTCAAGCAGACACACAAGCAATTATAAAATACATAGTATAGAACTCAATGGACATGAAATGCATGCGGCCCTAGTGGTGATTGAACCCTGGATCTCCCACACCGAAAACGGCACCATAATCACTGCACTAAATAGTTGCAATAGTTGTAGTAGGCGTTTTCTGTGTTTTTATATTTTTTATGAAAAAAATTAAATTTTTAAACAAAAAATTACCGTTAAGACAGTAGTGTAGAGATCAAAAGCAATATCTTGTTTTTCGGAAAAATATAATGCATTGTTATATAGTACCAACTCTAGTAATTGTCCGGTTGGGCAACATAGATAACTTCCTAAAATCCTCAAAGCTAATTGAGCAACAACGATCTTGGTATCAAAAGTATTAGATATTAAAATTAACAAAAACTTAATGTATGACAGCTTTTCTATAAAATATTGTATTTGGCTCCTCTCTCTCCCTCCCTTTAAAATATCAATCCTCAATTCTCTTAGATACTCTGGTAGCGAATTAGCAACACAATGGCTGGCACTGAAATTGCCCTTTTCCATTTTAAATCAATACTTAGTAGCATTTAGTAACGATTTACAGGTTCAGTATGCTTGTCTAAGCGCCCTTTATTGTCGGATAAGATCAATAAAGTTACTTTTGCCAAATATTATTTAGACACGATTAAAATTGGTTTATATTCATTCATTTCATCTATTGTTAGCTATTGTGCATATTTGTTGTGTAGATTAAATGGGTCTTCACACTTATACTCGCAAGTGGTAAAGGTGGCTAATATGTGGGAAAACCATGAAGTCTGTTTTTCCGCATTTTAATCTTAGCTTGTTTGTATCTATCCAGAAATTGACTGCAATCATACATGTAGGAATTGCATTTTGATATTCCTCAAGGATATTTTCCAAAACAAGATTGAAGTTCAAATTTATCTGGGTATCATCGGTATATATGCGATAAGAGATAATTATTATATAATAATATATTAAGTATTAATAATATATGATAACTCCTGAAAATTTTGAGCTAGTGTATTCCTGTACATATCATACAGAATTGAACCAGGAATAGATCCCTGAGCAATAATACCAGACGACAAGTCACGGGGATTTGAATGTTTTCCTTCTACAACCACACTAGTGAGTACGATACTTGAAATAAGATTGAAAATAAGCGAGAGTCTTTCTTTTTATCAAGAAAAGGTTCTCGAATCTATCTGAGAGTTTGTCATGGTCAAATCTGTCTAAGGATGCCAATAAGTCGAGAAGCAGAAGAGCTACACAGTCTCACTACCGATACCTTCGAATGTACCATTATGTACTTTGAAAAGTTATGTCTCTTTGCTAATATTCCGTTCATAGACAGATTAAAGTATCATATCAAGACCATATTTTATGACATATTGTTGCTATTGGAAGAAACGAAAGAATTGAGGCAGGTCTGTAGTTGAAATAATGCCATCTCTGAAGGCGCTGTTTCTATTATCTGAGATTGTGAAAGTGCCTTCACTATACATGTTTGTAGCAAATCACGTGAAAGAGAGGAGTTCTATATTTTTACAATAATGGGTAGCAAAAGTTCTCATCTATAATCTTTCCAAGTAATGGTTCAAAAATACGTGATTTAGCAGAAACTAAAGGAATATATTGCCTCAAGTGGTCAGCTGTTGTTTCCTCCAACTAAAAGAAAAATGGACATGAGTGCTAAGTGTATACATATTTAACCTATTCAAGCCTTTTACAGATTTTTTCCGTGCAACTTTTCATTAAGTTATTGGCAAGTTGGAGCACGTCGTAATGAGTATGCAACTTTGCAATTCACTTTCTATTTAGCATCTTGTGTAATGCATTGAAGAAAAGTTCTCTGATTGTACAAGATCAACGTTACAAATCTGACAATATTACATAGTTCTACATGTAATTTTCAGTCATTTAACAATCTTGCATGTCTTCATTTTCTATCTAATTTTATAGTCATACGTTTGGCATCCACTATTTCATTGCCGTTCTAAGGAGCTGCTTATCGTTTCACCTTTATGGAAATCTTAAGAGTTGCATCTCGAATTCTACAACATTACTAGAAACGAGGGAAATATGATACCTTATATATAGGATATTCCTATTTATAAATATTGAAGACCGATTAGAAATACTTTGTTGACTCTAATCATATATTTATACTGTTTTAATTGTGAATTGTTGTAAAATGAAATTTCCATGTAATCGATTTTAACAACCTTTATGAGACAAAATTATGTATTGAAGGACTAGAATACTAAGTATTGTATAAAAACATAACTTTTCCTATAATTTTGAGGAATCACTGTAATATATAAGATTTGTTTTTTATGCCTGTCTTACATATTGAATTCTTTAACGTGTTTGTTTAAGGTAGACACAACCATTGGGCCAGTTTTCACACTGAGGCTATTAGGTGTGTTGCTGTCAAGAGGAGAAGTTTCCACACGTATATTTGTTATTTTATCCTTATACTTCAATTGTTTATTGGTGTGTCTGCCACGAAAAGGAAGCTGTTTGACTTGACGGTTACCTCCTCTTCATGTTCAAAAAATATCACTGGATCGAAGCGAAAAAGAACTGTGCCACACAATTCAGGTAGTTTCTTTCTCTCCCTGGCGATTGCAGTGTTAACTTCTGCATAGGATGAACAGGCCGAAGTCAGCAGAATGGTTAAAATGCCAGTAGTAAAACTCAGACCACCAGGATGTCAATATAGACTAACTCGTAAATATTTGAAACAAGCCGGTCATTTCTGGACAAATAAAAGTATGGTAGAACAACAAACTATCCTGTTGTACCAATTGGTAGTGGATAGTGGATTGCGATGTTTCTACAAAACAAATGAACACCTTGCATCACCCATTAGAATCAACACTAGACTGTGATGTGTTATTGAATGTGTACACAAAAATAACTTGCTCGATGCTCATATGTTTATCAGAACATTTTCGTAACTCAGCAGTTCGTTGATGTTTCAAACTTTTTGTCAAATAATGATATGTGATATTCTTAGCGGTCAATGAATAGCTACGAAAATCACAGCAATTTGTGCTAGTAGCCTAATAAGCCGATAGAAATTTCCACTAAACAAAATAACATCTTCGGATAAAACCATTTAAAAGAACGATTACAAATTAATGCATATGTCATACTAGAGCAGTTTCATGTCATGCTTGACTACATAATTCAAGTAAGACACTTTGTCACATAATGCAGCTACTGGCGATGCACTATTAAGTTCAGAGGCCGAACTTCTTGGCTTATTTACTAAAGCAGATCAATGCCATGAGAACAAAACTAATTTATAGTATAAATATAATGTATATCTTCAACACTCTATGTCCAATTTTCTATCATATCTGTCTGGTTTAACGCTAAAAGCATTTCAGCAAAGCGTTTACAGGTGATACTTGAAAACAGAATTTGCAGTGCAATTTGACATGACTACATTATTCGGACCTTGATTCAGGTGTTTTTGTGAAAGAATAGTATTGTCAAACAGTTATTATGTCGTCTGAAACCATAGAAATTTCAATCCGGTTTTTAATACGTACTCAAAAAACAATTTTAACAATTAAATGGAGGCGCTATAAACTTTTATGTGTTGTCTTCCATCACATCATGATTACTAGAAGTAGACACTTCACTATTCTAAACTTCGTAATAACAAATAAAGTGATATAACCAACTCATACCGTGTAGAAAATTTACAGTGATACTTTAGATGTCTTTTATTAGCAACAAAGATAGATAAGGATTGAATAAATCTTTAAAAGTTGAACTGCTATCTTATTTTTAAGTAGATAGAAACAACTAACAAATATTGTGACTGGGTTAATATGGATTTCTTTTGTATGTAAAAACTATATAGACCACCAAAGTGCGAAGTGGTGTATTGAATCTCTTTAAAACGCTTTGGATATCATATATATATTCCAGGTGATATCTTTCCTTACGTACAACAAAATATATGACATGTTAGACTTGCAAAACATTTTCGCTTTTCTTCTTATCGGCTGAGACAGACACTTAAAATTCGATATGAAAAATTATGTGCTGGTGGAAACATTTCTTTGCCTTTCGCATGGCAAAAATAATTTAATGTCGTAAAATGTGGCCGTGGTTTTCAATATTTTAGTGTTATCTCGAGTCTAAAGCACCTGCAAGTCTACGACTAAGGTTTCCAACATTTTTTTTGCAAGAACATATCATTAGGAGCTAAAGGTAACGGACAGTTGACAGTTATCAATCATATAACTGCTACAGGAACTTTAAACTTATGGATTTTCTTTACATTTTGTGAGTTGAGGAAAGGAGGACTTCTTCTTGTAACCGTTATTAACATCTCGTTTACGTTGAGCAACAAGGAGTTAGGATTTGTCAACTGCTTTATTTAGAGGCTTCTATTTTGATATCATTTATTATTATTGATATTAAAATCCAGGTCATTTTTCAATAATTTGTGGAAATGATAACTTATCAGGATGCCCTAATAACTTATGGAGGATTAAGGATTACTTTAGGAAAGGTAAGTGTGCAGAGGTATATTCGTATTATCACATGAAGTATTAAACGAAAACGTGGCCATTGAAATTTTTAACATAATCCTAAATACATTAATCGGCAATTTGAGCGAAAGAGGTTTCACTACTTGTCAAATGAGAGAGAGCATGTTAGAAACCACACAGAATATACTCCTTCCCATGTATTTAACGCTTTTTATTTGACAGTTTGTTATATTTGTAGAAAAGTTGTTAAAAACCGTTAAACTTTAGTCATCATTTTGAAAATGTTTCTTACCCTAAGATGCTGGGAACATTTTGCTCCTTGGCTTTTCCAAATTTTTAGTATTCATAACCTTGGTCAGTTAGCCAAAAGGCCAGCAACCTTACTCTCAGTTGTGGTATATGTATCAAGGTCACTAACTCAATGCTTCTTGTATTTGAGCATCAACAAACAGTATACAATATGTTCACAGTGCATTTTTTGCAGGGAAAGAAAATCACAGTATGTCTTGCAGACGACTTCTCAGTCAGTTTTTTTTATATAATGTGGACGATGTCAAATCCATTTTAGTGAATCCATTACCATTATTTAACTAAACTAAAATGTTAATAAGGGTAAAGGAAAAGATCTCATTTTAAACCTCTACATTTTGAAACATTCGTGTATCAATCGATTAAGCGTTTTCAAAAAAACAGTGATAGCATTTGAATCTACTGAACTCTTTCCAGAAACAAACAAAGAGGAGACGACATCGAGTTATAAACAAGCGCCAAATCATTGAAGGTATTTCCCATATTTACCAAATGCTGTCATAATTTTGTCTATCTATAATCACATTCACTGTAGTATCGTGAACTTGAGTCTTGTGGTAGGATCCATAAATTGAATTTACATAGATAGCTTTGGTAAGACCGCAACAATAATGCGATGTATGGAATGCTAAATGAAAACAAAACTGCGGCTTTTTGAAATGACAAATAACTAGCACTAATTTGGTGGCCGTGTCATTTAGGCAAGAGTGAAGGCGTAACAACAACTACGTAAGCCTTTACTGAATGCCTTTGAAACGAATTACCGCAACTTTATTAAATTTATTTGTGCCAAATTCACATATTTTTCTCTTATAGATTACAGCCCAAATCAATGAGTTCTAAAATATGATAATCGAAATTTGAAAAGAGGTAACTGTCAGTTCCACGTTCACACTCTATATCTGCTTGGAAAATGCAAAGGCGAATCAGTTTATTTTTTGTTGGTGAATTTGAAACACGTATCGATGATCTCGTCTCGTTTTCTTTAGATACCCTTATTTGATTATAAAGATGAAACTTGCTACACATCGTAGTGACAATAACGTTAACTTTGAACTCATTATTGATTTCTGCAGAGCAAGTAGGTTTATTTTCAAACTGTGTCGACACTGAAGTTCTCGGCGGCACCCATTTTGTGCAAATGATAATCAGACGACAATCGTAAACAAACACGTTCAAGACAATGCAGTGTCTATACTTTTTTGACTAAAAGATGGCACTGTGATAATGCCAGTCGAAGTGATCGCATGCGTGCCTTACAGCGAGGTATCAACAGATGGCCAATACTAATTGCCTTGCTCGTTTAAAGTTCGTAATTAGTTGCTTGAGAATATCGTCTTCTAACGTAAATGCTTTAAAAGTTTTATCTTATCCGTGAAATGAAATGGGATCAAGTAGAATCTGCTATTAATTTAGTAAACTAATGAATGGTATTATTCCTATTTTCAAATTCAAACTGTTCAAAGACTTGAAATTGTCGATCTGAATAACTAAAACACTTTCAAAGATTAGAATTCCTTTGTAGCAGACATATGGACTGAGCCACTGCATGATTGAGTTTGATACAACCTAAAAATGGCAACCAGTATGTACAGAGCAAGTAAAGGGTTTCGAGCGGAAAGTACCAAAAGCGCCATGAGCATTTGCTTTTGCGCTATTAAATGTACCACGTGAGCAGTTAAACCAATCGTTTGTTAGAATCACTCCGAGCTAACGTGTTTATCAGGTCGTCATAGCAACAATAAAATCCCCTGACTTTCCTTTATAAATGGCTATTAAAGCGACAATTCTTTAGCAATTCGATGTTTACATAAAAGCTGTGTGATACTAGTTGGTCTGCAAACAATTAGTTGTTACTATAGAACAATAGGGTTGTGGTGTGGATCAATTAGTATGTTAAAGACCACAGCTAGAACAAATTCAATAAATCTTGCCAAACTAAATCAGGGCATGCTGAAATTTTCATAACTAGAACAGCCATAGTTATTTTGTAAGTCACGTTATAATCAAATTTATGTTGACAGGTAAAAGAACAAAGTATGATAAATATCTTTGGTTTATAGTTTTTAAAACATAGATAGCTACGTCTGGGCAAATGATTCTAAATCTAAGTGTACATAGACATAAGTGACACGGTTTGTTAATTCTATTCGTTGTTTAGGTTAGTCAACGAGTCTAGAAAATTAAATACATTATTGTTCTTTCTTCTGATGAAGGGAGATACTTTTACTTAAAGAGATACAGCTTGCAGTTTTATTAACTTTATCGATCCAGTGAAAGATCAGAAAAATATTGATTGTAGATTCTTGTGGCACTCAGTTGAAAATAATCTACATTCCATTTGAATTCCGCGTGGAAACCAACGCGTAAAATTTAAATATGACACTCCATTCCTAGAAATGACCATGTTATGTCGCCCAGAACTAGTTTATGATAGACCCGCTCTGGGTCAATATGTATTGCTTGATACCCTGTTTAGAATATTTGTCTATTTCTCTTGATCCTGCACCAAGTCATTTTCTAAAGCTGCTTATCATGGTCACTAGAATATACCTAAGTTCCACACTAACTTTAGTCTTTTAAATAGCTGATCAACTCTTTTATTCAAACAAGGGCACTCTTGCAAATTTCTACTTGGCCTGCACTAAAAATAGTGAATACGTCAAGGTTTACTCTGCCTTTCATCCTTGTATCTGTGAGGGGAGAACTAGTAATTTCAAGAAAAGTCGGCTCTTACCATTTATTCTGGTATAGGAGTAGTGTCCACACCTACAGAAAACATGGTGGCCGCTAACGAAAGTAGAAGTAAAGTGTTGTCCTGACGTTAGTAAACCATTTTCATATTTTTGTCGTTCAATACAATACTAGACTTGTCTCAAACAGTATAAAAGTGTGTTACCTACGTTCCTTCACCAGTTACTATGTTAAACTAGTCCGATTTTATTTCTCGACCGTGTCGCAAGGGACGGGTTTTTATCGTCTTGTGGCAAGAACGACTCCTAATTAGTCAAGTATAAGACTAACTGAACAATATAAGAACATACTTCCACAGAGAGGCATTTATCAAAGAGGCCCTGATACTCAAGTTTTAACTTAGTATGTATGATAACGATTGTGTATAAACATTTATTACAATTAGAAATCCGGGTTGCACTCGATACCTGTTTATGGCTTATCGCTTAGGCTCCTGCAAACACAAGTAAATATCAGCAAAAAAATTTATGTTTAATGTGGGGGTATCAATAAGAATTAGAAGTATTCTTCAACATCTCTTGGATACTTTTAAACAATGACCTAGTTTCACAGCGATTTCACAAAAAAGTATCAAAAAACAACAATTAAAGTAGGAAGGGGAGTTTTTGCATCAATCTGATAGAAATATTGGCCTTTTTTCTACTGGAGAAGTTGAACAAATACGTTCCACTAAGAAAAGATATTCAATGATTTGACCTTATCATCGCTTTGGATCTTGATACCTCATCCCAGTAAACAGTAGTCATACAAGTTAACTATTAATGCGTTGGTATCTTTTATGACCATAACTATTTATGCCTAACTATTCTTCCTGATTAAATCATTATAACAAATAGGCTTTTTCATCAAGCGACGAATGCTTATAACGAATAAACATTTGAGAAGGGAGGACTTGTGTTTTGAGTACTTTGTAACAATTTATGTACATATGAACCACAAAATTGCTTTACTTTCATTTGCATCAATAACATACATAAGATCTTCTGTTTTCCCAACGCATTTTTTGCACGTAATTTTCTTACTAAATTGATATACAGGTTTCCAATTAGGGATAAAGAAAAGTATTTTAAAGATATATAACTTTCGGAAATCTTGACTTTTGATGCTTTTTGATTAGTTTTTATAGGACTTAAATGTATTCAGCAAATTTTCTGTCGGTAAAATAAAACGCATTCAATTTGAAAAAAATATAATGGCAGATTTTTATACAATTTTAAAACATAAGCAGTATAAATCGTTGGCCATCTTGATATCAGTAATTTATTAAAGATCATAGTTACCTTTAGAAATTTAATGGTTTTTAAAGTAAAACTATTTTATTCAATTTATGATCTATACATGATTGACGTCAAATGGATTCAAACACAAACTGTAGACTTCCTTGTTCCAAACTTTTAAAAGCCTGGACTATGAAAGGAATAAAAACTTGGAACTATTTTGTATTAAAGTTTAGCAAGCATAATTACACAAGCAATGGATATATTTAATGAACAATGCTGTCTTTCAGTCCGGTTTAGAAGAATATCAGGTTTTTATCTAGAGCTACATACATATTGTAATGTTTTCCAAAATGATCAAGCATTTCATGTTTCAAAATTTGTACTTGTGAATCATTGTTGAATATTAAAGTTATTAAATATAAAACACCTTTACTTTCAAACTTTACTTTACAAACACTTGTATTTTGCATGGTTCTTTTTCGTCCATTACAATAAGATGTTTCTTGGATTGTAAGAATTTTAAAATGCACGATGTTGTGGGGGGAAATGCGAAAGGGTCTTTTCTTGATTGCCAAAAAGCTGTCAGTGCTTTACGGAAATTTATTAAAATATATTTAATAGAAAATAGTTTATAAACTTGCTGCATATATGTTTGTTATTGGTTAGTATTATTAAAATAAATTACTGAATCTCCTAACAGCTAAAAAGATGCTAGAAAGATTTTAAATATATTCATCTATTCTGTTTTCATGCAATGTATATCACTCTATCAATATCTGATGTAACACTATCCTTAAAACTGAAAGAATTCCATATACAAACAAGCATGAAACCGAGGCTAACTTTTAAGGACACAGGCTAGTAGCCAACGACGTTGGAACCCGGAGAACTGGACAAATGCCACCCACGATTCAATAATCAGTAAATCCGTGAATACATGCACACACGCACATACACACCACACACACACACACACACACACACACACACACACACACACATGGGAAAAAAATCTCGGCCTCTAGAGCATACAAATACTACTTTCCTAATAATTTGTTGGTGGATAATATGTCCCTGTTACTTTTTATAGTAGTATAGTTGGGCCGTTTAAATGGATTTGACGATTTAGTGCAACATATTCTGTATCAGGCATGGTTTAGTCAATTTGGGTCCTTTCCGTTTTATTCAACATATACCTGTCTTATTTGTTTTGTATTGTGACTTTAAAAAAATTTGACAGTTTATCTGACTAATTATTTTAGAACTGTCTGTTACTGTTGCGGACACGGCTTTCATTTGTACCACAAAGTAGGGCCACAAGTACGAAATGGTGGGCTTCTACTGTTCCTGCTTTGATGCTTGATCTGTGCACGTAGATAAATGTAGTTTCGTCACTCTCTGAGAACCCAGAAAATAAAGAGAATAATTGTACTTGAAAAATTAGTAAAGAAGGGGAAAATCAGGGATAAATGAATTGGATTGGTGTAGCAATGCTAACCTAGACTTTGTTGGATGCCTTTGACTATAAAATTATACTAGACATACTATTGGGTCGTGGAAAGTGTAAAATTTCGAATGAAAAAGGAATTTTGGCAACGATTGCTGAGTTTAATAGTAACCAACTCGGATTAAGAAATTCATAGATAAAATAAATTGATCAAATAGGGTGTTAAATTTCCAAATAACTATTTGAAACTCATTTCAGACATAAAAAGTTTATCCAGACGATGATCTTGATAAATTGCGTTCAAATGAAACAAAAGGAATTAACTATTCAACAAGTCCAAATTGTGCATAAATCTTTTATTCGTTACACCCTAAAGTACTCTTATTAGAAAGCATAAGCATTTTTGATATTCCTTTTTCATCCTTTGCGTAAGAGACATTAAAAAATACATATTCACATGTGTTCAAGCTTTTACTCAATGAATGACATTGTTACTAACACCCTTATAGAGAAACGTACCTGCTTATCTAAACGTCTAATCGTTCTGTTTTGATCCATACTGACCTGTAGCAGAAGTATTACCTTGACATTATATCAATCTTTAATTTTAAGTTTGATGTGGACACGTACTATCGCTACATCGTCGAATAATAGCAAACACTTGTCATAAGAATAGAAATGTGGCCAGTACTAGTTATCCTTTGCAATGACTGGTTCATGAAAGTACTTCAACGCAATTTTTCTCGATATTCTCCATATCAGCCAGGATGTCGTACAGTGTGTTCAACCTTCAACATCAACCGTTAATGAATTAGATGCAGAAATAGGAATAATGGCTACTACAACTCTGACAATGTCCACGGTACAAGTTTTATGGAGGCTGCTGACGCATCGTATTTTCCGCAAACGTTTTCTGTGACTTATTCAATTTACGACTACATGTGATCGATTTCAAGATCTCCTTTTTGTCGGATTCTATTGCTTTGTACCACACATCAGGCCCCTCTAAAACCTCAGGACAAAAGGGAGGATGGCCTCATACTTTGTTGACCACAGATCAACGACCAAACCCCATAGGCGCAGATTGCTATAAAAATATGAGGGGGACAAAAGGATTCCATGCGGCCAATTTGAAATTTCTGGGTCCAAAGGTGGAGCGATAAAGCAGCTGTTGTTCTGTAACTCTAATTATGACTTTTCTGTTTAGCAATTGACGAAAATGTATACAGCATATCTCTCGTAGGAGCGAAAACGTGGCAGATTACTGGAGGTTGACGGCTTATTTTGATCTGTCAAGAATTGCGTTGTCATCATCTCATTTTATTATGAATGAATCTTGAAATCAACTGTGAATGTTGAGAATTCAATTAAACACTCTTCCTGGAATTCAGTTGTCTATTTTTGAATTTTTTTGGGATTCAACGATTGGCTTTAAACGAATAGTTGGAAATCATAAAGTTTTTTTTCAAATCACAATAAAAACAATCGGTGTTGAATACCTCTCCTTGTCTTTTCCTCTCCCACTCAAGTGTTCGCCACTACCCTCTAACACGACACGAAAATCTGAGCTTACGCACGCGTCAGAGCAGTTGTAATTCATTATGGAAAAGAATAACATCGAACATTTTATTTTTCAAAAGGGGAGTCATGTTGTGAAGTGACAGGCTTGATAATGTAAATATTTTTGAGTTTGCCTTCGCCTCAAAATTATCTTTTCACATCATTGGTCACTTGGAATAGAGATTAAGGACTACTTTTCACTTCATAATGAATATCCTATCCTAACATTGTATCGTTGTCCAAGTAGCCAAATGATACTATGAATAACTTGATATTTTGCGGATTTTGCGGTCAACTTATAGGTTCTAAGTAAATTAGATCGTTAGGTAAATTTAAGTAAAAGTGAGTATAATGATAACAGTGATTGATTGTAATATAAACATTTCTCGTTAACACATTCGTAATCTAAATTGATGCCTCGTGATAACCCATTTAATGATTTAAGTCATTTTGTCCTAAATGTAGATGTTTCAATTAAAAAAAGATTAACTGTCAGAGACAAATGGGTAGCATTGAAATACACAGCATCTTATCAGATGATACTTTATTCCTTTCTGGAAGCGGCGATGAGAACTGTGCCACTTCTTTAAAATCTTTCAGGGATATGTCTGCCGCAAATATTTTGTAAACTAGACAGGATGATGGACGGGATGGAGGCTGTAGATTTCTTAAGTTTACGGAAGTTTATTACTTGAGCACCCTGTGGATAAATATTTGTCCAATATTTTTACCCAACCATCCTGGAATTGGAAGGGTAGATAGGATTAGACATGCGTCTCTATATCTTTTCCGATATCTCAAAAATATTTCTTTTAAAAGATAAAATATGAAATATCTATTAGTAATATTAACACACGTCCTAGCCTACCTGGGCAAAATAACGGCCTTACTTACAATTTTAAAACATTAAGTTGCGATCACAAGAACAGATCCAAGAAATAAGAATAAGAGATGACACGGACATTGTCAAAAAACGAAGCAATCAAAACGATAGAACACTTTTTACGGAAATGATAGTGCTTTGTCACCTAATTAACTTCTAATTTGTAGTCTCTAGTTGTCACCACTCCTTCAACTTCGCCGCTCGTCTATCTAAATGCTACATATTCAATCAAATTCCACGTAACTATGTGGCACGGGGGTACGATTTCTTCATCTAGATGTCATTGCAGGAATACGAATATCTAGCTTCTTGAAGGTAAACTTTTAAATAATGTTAAAACTATAAATATTAATAACTGAGACAGCATAGGGTCTGACAAAGGTACACATTGAATTAGGTAGTAAGCATTTGAAAGATAAGAATAACCTCCCGCCAGAACGTACATTTATGATGATCAGATAAAGGAAATGGTATCTAGTAAGAAAAGCTATACATCCGCTTGTAAAGTACAGAATTTAAGGAATTAGAATAGCCATGCTCTAAAATTAAAAATTTAACCATGGGTACAGCTTTTAATGCTCGGGTAACAGAGACAGCATAAGGTATGGCAAAGATACACATTGAATTACGTAGTAAGCATTTGAAAGATAAGAATAACCTCCCGCCAGAACGTACATTTATGATGAACAGATAAAGGAAATGGTATCTAGTAAGAAAAGCTATACATCCGCTTGTAAAGTACAGAATTTAAGGAACTAGAATAGCCATGCTCTAAAATTAAAAATTTAACCACGGGTACAGCTTATAATGCTCGGGTAACAGAGACAGCATAAGGTATGGCAAAGGTACACATTGGATTACGTAGTAAGCATTTGAAAGATAAGTATAACCTACCGCCAGAACATATATATTTAGGTAAGACTGATATGTATAATTCTCGGGTAAAGAAGATAGTATCAAGTAAGGAAAAGCTCTACATAGACTTGTGAAGTACAGAATTTAAGGAATTAGAATAGCCATTCTCTAGATCATAATTGTTTAACCATGGGTATAGTTTATAACCCTTGGGTAAGAGAGAGAGCATCGGATTTGGCAATAGCATATATTGGCTCATGTTGTAAAGTATTTAAGGAAGGCTTTAGGATTCATAATAAGTTCTTTAACGATGTAAATTGCAAGCTTTTTAAGGAAGTATCCAAATATTTAGACTTATAAGAGGATACAATTACGTACAGCATAAGTTGAAGTATATTTATACTCTCGAAGCTTAACATTGGCGACTGACAAAAATATAACTTGCAGACCATCACAAATTTTATCTGTTGATAGAAGTCAATAAAATCCTGCTGAACTAAGTTTCTGGCATAAGAATTAGTTTCTTGGCAACAAATGCAAAGTCAGATGATGCGAGCTTGCAATTGTATGGTAAACTAGATCATAAATGGTACTTATATTTTAATCCAAGAAATTTTCGCGGTACGTACAGGATACGATGAGAAACGTAAGATGCCCTAATCAAGTTATCTCTCCTTGTTACCACTCCTAAGTAAAGTATGTATAAATATGTACATATACATATATGATATTTTAATCTTGAATCTTGTAAAAATATATTTTTTAAAGCTTAAAAAACAATACATTTTAAACGACTTTTGAGCTTCATTGCTCTTTGTAAGTCCCTATACCTACAAAAGTGCAGCGGGGCAGTGAATAGATGTCATTGAAATTTACTTGCTATGCCAAAAAGAACTAATCATGGCTCTATGAAGATCAGCTTTCGAGTCGATCTTTCTTTTATTCAACGGTAGCATAAAAGTCGAAAATTTGAAGAGAAGGTTCGACAGCAGATGGAACATGGTCTTATTATATGATAAGGCATAAAAAAAATTGAAAAACCAAGTGTTGTGAGGGGGGAGTCCCTTCCTCCTCCTCTTCCCATGAATTACGACTTTTCTGGATAACTACTTATGTATAGTTTCAAAAACAAATTCCATTAGATTACTTCTGTAGTACTGTATTACTTAATATTTACTTTTCAGTATATACTAATAATTTACATACTTTTAAATAGATACTAAAGAAATAGAAAAGTATGTCACCAACGGGATCCCATCGGTGACATACTTTTCTATTTGCCTAGTATCTATTCAAGACTTAGAATTTTAAATCCTCTTTTCTAAAAGGAATTAACATACTATATTAATGATGGTAGACTAGTTATCTTCAATGCTCTAACTCTAATTTCTTTTAACAAGACACAGATTTCATAGATCAGTGCTGTGGTTAGAAAACAAGTACCAAATAGATCGGGTTTCTTTTAATGATAGGACTATTCTGTAGACCTAATCATCGGAAAGATCATTAATATCATCGGTGTAACTGTTAATGCCCTTTCAAACTGTTCAACTGAGACCAGTTTTCGATCTACTGATTACTTGTTAATTATGTATCATATACTTGAAAATTTTAAATTTGAAAACAAACACATCGTACAGTAGGAACCAAGCTGTTTTTTTACACCATTAAATCCTAAAGCCTAACTTAGACGTTGTCATCCTTCGCAGATGAGATAAAACGCATTGTATCATTATTCACTGATGGCACAAGAAAGATGATACAAGAGACGAACATTTGTGAATATAGAGATGATTTTACCACTCTACCAGAGACAGAATGGTAAAGGGGGAGGGGATATGCTTTTGATTTGATGGAAACCAGGAAATTTCATAAATAGTTGAATATGGCGAGATAACTATATAGGAATACCCTCAATCCCTAAGTATTGAAATGAAATCTTGTTGGATAGAAAAGATTGGAAGAGAAAACATTCGTGACATTTAGAAAGTACAGTGCCTATCATTGCAAAAACTTTAGAATAGAAAGCATTTTTCACCTGCAGATCATATTTTCACGTGTTTAGTAAACCTTGAATGAATAACAGGTCATTTTATAGTCTATAGCGATACTGTAATATCCAGTTATCGGGAAGGTTCTTCTTTTGTAGTAACAATTGATGTTAGAAAGGATTTGAGCTGCATTTTTTGTATTGAAACATTATTTTTCAAAACATATATACGAAACACAGCTGTATATAGAAATAAATATAAAATATTTATCACATAGGCCATTATTACTCTTCCCTTTTTGATAACCTCTTACTCACCTTACATGATACCAATTAAAATATCGTAAAAGTACAAAAAGTAGAGGTAGGAATCTTACATTTCGATCTTTCAACTAGGTTTATCTCGTTCCTTCGATAAAGATCACCTGCAACTAATCTGTCGATGCTCCGTTGAAAATAATTTCTAAAAAATATTTTAGAGTACTGGTGATTAGCTTATAGTCATAGACGTGATTGTTAAAATGCGTATATATAACCTTGACAAATAATGTTGCGTAGCTGTAAATTTTACAGATTTTAAGGAGTTTGGTAGCTACTTGCAGTTTAATCCAGTTATATACAAAATCTTTTCCATGTATAGATTGTACTGATGAAGGATTTAGCAATACAGAATAATGTGAGCTAGCGATGGTAGTGATAATTTCGGATCGAATATTTGATTTGTGTACTTTATTACTACATTGCTTAGTGCAGAGGTTCAGTCGTTGAGTTTTGCGTGAGAGAGTATCGAACCAAGAAGGAATCATTACAATTCCAACAAAGGCAAAACAGTCAATACGCTCCACCGATTGAATGGGAGCGCACGTGCGTCTGTGTATTATGTTATATTCATATATTTTCATATATATATACACATACATAAGAAATATATATCGTGAATAACCATCCGTAATAGTGCCCAATGCGTAAAGTCTGAGCAATATGTAAGTAAGACACTAAAGGAAGACATGGAACATTTGCTACTCTGAGTTTCACGCTAAGGCGATCTTCAGACACATATACAAGTTACTTCACAATACACTATCTAAGTTACACGGACAAAGTTACGCGTACAAAGTACAATAAAATGATTCCTGCTTGCACAAAATGTCTTCCTTAAGTGCTTTACTTATACTAATACATACAAATATACACGTAGACTGAAGAAAGGTTTTTATCAACCAAAAGCTCGTTGGTTACCTCAGGGCATTATAGTTCTATATATATATATACACCAGGGACGTGCCGTCACTAAATGTAGTACGCATGCAACAGACAAAAAGGGCGTGACCACAACTATAGGAAATGTTATTGATAAACAGAATAACGTAACAAAGCCCATTTAAGGATGATGATCTTGCTTTGGTTGTTTCGTTTGAAGGATGAAAACAATCTTTCGACTATATCGGTGAAGTAAGGAATAGTAGCGACCAAGAGAGCCAACATTGCAACCTGAGGGAAACAGTCGCAAAGTTCTAAGTAGGTCGTTCTTTGAATTAACTCTAAGGTTGATAGGCCTTGAAAGTGATTTGAGCGATAGACAGCCATTAGCTCAGTAGTCAAGCGATATTTGTCAAATATTTGTGGGTATGTCGACTAAAGAGAAAGCAAACACTCGCGTGAAAGTTGGCAATAAAGGCTTCAAATCATTTGGGGTTTAACAGATTAGTTAAATTAAGATTACTAAGGTTTTTAAATCGTAAATCAATCTTTGCAGCGATTGTATCACTTATCTCATAACACAACCTTTGATTATCACTTAGCATATCAGAATATTCAACTGTTGTCCTCTTCGATTGGAAAGGGCTTTCATCACCTTCTGCATTCTCAGAACCTTCCTAAAACTCATTGAAACTACTTCGCATCTGACTTAACTGTTTGTGTGTAACTGCTATCTGTTCTATGCAGAAAGCGATGTTTTTGCTTTTTTTCCAAGGAATTGTAAGTAACAGTTCTATTGATTCAACAATTCTATCAAATAGCTTTCACAGAATATGTCAGTCTTCATCGATAGTAAAAAGTATTTGGCAGAGAAAAAGGATATTGCATCCCAGTCCTCAGGATTTTGTACCAATGTCTTAAATAATTCAAGTAGACCCTCCTTAACTTGGAACAGGGTTTGCAGACGTCTGGAAGTAAAATTCGATCTTGTTACACAAACAGATGTTAGTTTTGTCTTAACTATTTCTGTCAGCAGCTCAGAGCGTTTCGTAGACTTCAAAAATAATCCGGCTATGCCTTCCAAAGAACTAAATATGTAAATGCATTACCTGATACTCTTGACGGCTGAACTGAGTACAAGGTCCAAAAAAGAGCATTGCGATGTATGAATGCCGCCACTGGGTGCATATCTCTCACCCATTATAGGAGTCCGCTCACCTCCCCTAACATAACAGCAGCACCGTCATATGCCTGTTCTACAATCTTCTTGCCACATTTGAACTCTTAGCAGACTCATTTTACGTGACTGGAGAGGCCGAGGCGGTCCTCTGATGCTTACGTCACTATGCCCTACATATCTTTCCTAAGTAGAACTACCGGGACCAAGGTATCGTATGACGGTTGACAGTTGTGATCTGATGCTTACATCCGATGTTTCGTCCACCAAAATTGCTGTAAATGGAGCTTTCTGGGTCTCTCGTCTAATCTTGGCTAGCTTTACATTGTTTATAACCCTTTATACACGGTGCAGCATGTTGTATCAACGAATCAAGTTGTGCAAAGTTTGTTGATCGCAATATGTCGATGCAACTGATTTTAGAATAGAACAGGTTCTATTTCTCACAACATGTTGTGGCAAATCAGCCAAGGGACGATGTATTTATGAGGGTCATGCGAGACGGAAGAAGGGAACCTAAGAAAGAATTTCATAGGCGTTTCAAGACGCGAATGGGCAAATTACCCGAGTTTCAGTTGTTCCATTTTTCTCAAGCATTTTTAAAATTTTTGTTTGGTGTTCCAAATGAAAACACAGTTGTGAAACTGTTGTACAACAAGACAGGGTCTTTAGAACGAGTTATGCTCAACACGTTGATACAACATGTTGCACCGTGTATATGGGGCTTATGGTTTCAATGAGATCATTTTGGATCTATTTTGAGGTCCTTTAAATGTAACTGCCGACTTCAAATGGTCTCTCAGTACGGGGTCAAATTCACTGACAAGTTAAAATGTCTCAGGATAATTCCCACTATATAGAGACCCCTCTGACTCGTTGTTGGCACAGTATGCTTCCTCCTACTCCTCAATTTGACACACAACACAAATTAAACGCTCTAGGATTAGTCTATCCGTTCGCACATTATCGTTGTGTTTCAAGATTTCAAGGCCCCTCTGTTCACTCAGTTGTGTATCCACATGAACCGTTTCCATATGTGTGTAAATCGATTGAGGCAGATAAATGTTGATGACTCAATTCATGCCTCTTACTTACTGTTTGCAAACTATTTCAATCAGAATATCCAGTGGTTTTCCAAACACCTCCGTCCATGTCAAACAATAAGGAATTCCAGCAGTAGTATTTATTTGCTTTGCGAACATCCACATATCCACTTCGAAGATCTAGAAATTGATTCGTTAAAATGATTACAAACTTCTTTGCCTGCCTCTATACAACTTTTATCAATCGTAAGCCTCTCTAGAAGTCTGCCATTCTTGAGTATTTTTAATTTGGCAAACTGAAAATCTGGAAAACAAAAAGGCTGAGTTGACAATTCTTGCATGCATTAGTTCATTTTCTCGCGAAACTGAAGAATAAAAGGCACAAATATTCATACCGTTACTGCACCTTTTTCTCTTTTCCTCTTGTAATTCCTATGTATTGTTTCCTTGTTCTTACCCGTCCGCTTCTGTTATTTTCAGTACCTTTCACTCATTTCTTTTGACTATGATCTGGTTTTATAGCTTCTGTTGTTTGTTATTTAGGCCTCTGATATTCCTCAAAATTGTTGTATGCATTGTCTTTGATTAACATGAAGTAATTTCATTCAGATGTAGACAAACTAGTCATTTAACATCGAGCGACTGTTTCCATGACAACTGAAAATGAACAGCTCTCTACATGCCTCCCTTTCTCAACGCCCCACACATTTGGCTGTTGGCGCACAGCTTTTTTGTTATTTTGAGGAGGTTTAGTAAACTTATGGGAAACTGTGATGCCTACATTAAACATTAACATCTTGAGATTGGAGAAGCATTCTTAAGGCGTTGATACAATGGTTCTGTATTCAACCTGACTTTACGATGATCTACAAAGAACTTTAAAAAATTAATGGCAAGGACACAACAAAGTGACAGATTATCTCTTGAACATTTTAGGCATGCAGTGTATACGTTGCATTTACTGACAGCACGTACTTGATATGCATACTAACAAATACTATTGATACCGTTACTACTCGATACACTAAGGTAGAACAAACTGCTACTAAGCAGTAGGCAAAAAGAAAAGGAAAATACTACAAAGTTACGTTAAGTTTCTCTTTCTATTCTGTAATGTTTATCAAAAACTCTGCTCAATTAAAATATCAAAGATTTTTAGCTTAAGCTTGGATATGATAAGCTTCAGCATGGCATTGTATGTAAAATAAAAACAAATTGTTTGGAAAATGTCTTGTTTAATTTAATAATTATTTCTTCTTTCTACTATGACTAATAATGGAACTATACCACACTGAAAAATGGTAAAATAAGCTCACAACTAAAGAAACTTTATAAGGCTTCAGTTATCACAATACCTGTCGATGCCTCTTGATCCTATTTACACTGGGGATATAACAAAAATTATAGCATCACCGTACTTGGAGAAGATTATTGACACGCCCTTGACCCTGTTGCCTAAACAATTGTCATCTTGTCTCTTCTACCAATTTTGTGAGCGTCTTGATCTTTCGACCCCTTAACACATGTATAAGCTATTTTCTAGAAAGTCTTTTCCCTGAATTTATTTAGTTTCTTTCCAATGGAAGAGCAACAAGTGTATGACATCATAGCCTCACCTCAATGAAAAGAGTACGAAATATGTAAACTTTGTTATCATTGTTGCTGTTCAAAACAGTTAGTATAGTGGCACCCATTAAGCATCACTGAGGAAGGGCTGATGAAAATATTTGTAAAGGGTAGTATATCCCACCAATAACATTTTAAAAGACACAGGCGGATACATGCCGGTTGTATACAGTTAACTTTCGTGATGAAGTACCGAAAAAAGTGTGATTATTGATGTCAGACCTTGAACTGAAGACTTCTTGATAAAAAAGTGCTTCGTCAAGAGGTGTTAAGTTAATTTCAGTGTGCTTAACGTATCTATGTTAAACAGAATTTACCCACATTATACTCATCGTCTTCCCTTTAAGCTAATATATTCTGGTGAAAGCGGTACTTCTCCATAGAGGTCGGTTACTTATTAAATTGAGGGGTCTATGCCTGAAAATATAATGGTGCTTCCTTATTCTTATTAAATTCCTACTTGTTAAATTTGGAAGGATTCCTTAAAATGTCACCAGTTATATATCTTTTAAAACAATTAATTAAACCCAAAACGTTTCTACACTTGCTTGAATTATAGTTTCAGCTCTAACCATCTCATTTGTAAACTGATGAGCAGGAAGCAAATTATTGTAGATAACAGCGGCAAGTTAACCAGAAAAAAGATCTGAAATATAGATATTGATTGTTTTAAGGACACCTTGGGTAACCTGGAGCTCATGGTTAGAAAGAAAACTCCCCTTAAATTAAACGTCTTACTCATACGAGTAAATGAATACAAGTCAATAGACAGATAGTATGTGGTGGAATATATGAACAGGACCTAAACCTATTACAAAACATGATTTAACTTGAATTCTTTTAATTACTTACTTTAACCAAATGAAATAATTGCCATTAATTACTTATAGGTTATTTGTAGTATATCTCTTTAAAGAAAAAATTTCATGAACGTACTAAGTATTTTTGAGATGAAATGATATTCCATTAAAAAAATTAAGGAGCAAAGTTTTGAAATTAATGTAAAATTTGTCTAGCAAAAAATTTTTATATAAAACTTTCGATGACTAAAAACAATTGGTAGACAATGTATTACTTTTGATTTAGTGAAATACTATTGCATGTCATGCACTGTTTTTAGGCACAACTTTAACCACAACCTACACTAGAAGAATTATTGTATGCTTTTCAATCGAGCAACTGACCTGGACTGAAGGAGAAGGTGAACCAGTTAGTACAAATGTAACTCGTGATGACCCCTGTTATTACAGCCTACTGATGAAAGGCACATCAAAAATATAAATTTACATATATTCATTACAATGTAAAAAAAAAGATTATTGATGATGTTCAGTTTTCTATGATTTCTATCCTTCAGGTAGGAATGTCATCAGTCTCAAGTTTCTAAGCATCGTGACTTTTTATAACAGTTTCGAGTGCAATTTTAACTCCTTTTTAGATTTGATAGATTTCCGAGTGAAGAGCGAGTTCTGGTTGGCCCACTCCTTTATCAATAAAAATATACCTGTAAGAAATCGGAAATCGTTCTATTAGCGACTGAAGAATACGTTTATTTACTATGAAGGAGGGAAAGTGTGACCTCACCATTTTGAAAATGTTTGAAATCTTGGGAAAAATCCTATATTTTCATGTTGCTCTATTAGTGAGACCTTCATTGACAATAATTGAGAGTGATGGCCTTTCCCAAGACGGAGATATCAGCTTTCAAAGCTTTAATACTCTGTAATAAAACATTATGATTTGATGCTGGTTCCTAACTTAAGGATCCGGGAAATACAAACAAAGTTTTGAGTTGAGATTTTTGAGATTCAAACTCCTCTCGTCTAAACAATATAAACACTACAGGTCTGGTAATTTGGAAAACAGTCTTTTTCAGGGCTGTCTTTATATATCTAGAGTCAAATTATCCTATTTCAAAAAGTTTTGAGCTGTGATGTCATCACTTTCCCTCCGAATTGTATAGGAAGTAATGAGATCGTAGCACAGCCGGAATTTGACAAGTACGTTGACATTGTCATATCGTACACTGCTGCATCACCGCTCTGTTTTATATGTTAAACAGAAAATTGATATAAAATTATGTGCCAAGAGCTATTTTATCTGCAATATGCATGATTGTTGGACCTACAACAGATTTATTCTAAGTATTCATTCTCATGAGCATTGTGTGTTGTTCGTGATTTACACTCTTTCGACGGGTGCTTATGACGTCATTATTAGCAACATTAAAACAATGTTCTGCAAGCTATTCTAGATAAACTCGAGAAAAATATCCACAATTGTAAAAAGATGGCCAAAGTACTTCATACGATGTCAGGAAAGATATAAAAGCGGGCTTGCGGCACCACCCCCTCCCCCCACACATATCTAAATAGTGAAACCCTACCTCTTAGTACATTATATGTAATATTTTAACAGGTCTATTAAGAAGCGTTCGTTGAGCCTCTATGTCACTGTTTGGCAACATCCTTTTAGGTATGAAAGTGAACCTTTCTCTTTTTTTAACTGATGGAGGAAAGACGTCGATATCTTTGTCGGGCTTCTTCTAAAACCTACTGCAGTCTCTTTGCTATCTCGCAGATCATCTCATATAATACCGCGCAACGTATTCACTATCAAGTGTAAACATCATAAAATCGTTGAAACTTTAATTTTAATGTTAGTCTCTTTAAGACCATAAACTGATTTTTAACCCCAAACAGGTCTACAGTATTAAGGTTTGTGTTCTTGTGTTTATTTTAGATAACTTTAATCCTAACTGGAATCGGTATTGTTGACATGACCCTATGCTTCATGGGGTTTTGAGACCTATATTATGACATGAAGGGTTCTTGCAGCCCCCTTTAATAGCTCACATTAATTTAAAAATGCCTATGACCTTAAAGCTGATGTTTGGCTACACTACCATTATGCCTTCGTGAAATCTAATGAAATTAACTATTATAGCAGTTTTTACGTTCTTCGTATGTGAAAATTAATTTGTACGAACAGGTGGATGTAACATCTAGAAAAAAGCGAAATTTCACATATGCGTGAGATTAAGGCAATCATAGTAACCGTAACCGTATTACATATATGTTCGAGGTAAAGGGAAACCTAAACAACTGGATACTTTGGCAAAGGCTATATATCATCACTTTATTTATATGTCAGTTTTTACTGATCATCATCAACTTTGTCTGTGATAAAACTATATTATTATGTTATTAAAAGAAGTGATTCAAAGTTAAGGTGCTCCCTCTTGATTTGTATTAAGTAAAAAAGTGTTTGCTAATCTATGGTTGGTAAGATCCAAAGATCCGAAAATATCTGGAAAAAATGCTGCAGCAAGTTTTTAACTGCTTACAAAAGGTATAAGAAGGTAAACCATTTTTGTTACAAATGAAATCTTTGCAGAATATTTCAGAGGCAGAATTTTTAAAGAAAACATACCACTCTCAAATCTTCTATGTGAACTAATATTGTTAAATAGCTCTAAATAATACGTTTTGCTAAAATAACATTTCTACATCAAAAAGATGGCAAGAAAAATTTATATATTGTCAGCGCTGTACAGTTTAATCCAACTTGGAGATGAAAAAGAAACTGCTCTTTGGGCTCAAAACTGCCCCCATCCCCTCGTAAAAAGACCGTCAAAAACACACCTACTGCAATATTGCATTGTTGTTGTTTTATTCTATTTGATTCTTTTGCTCAGATGCATTAAAAATGTGATGTTCTTGATGTTATTTCTGATTAATAAGTGAATAAAAATTTTTCTTTGTTGTTCTGAAATCAGTTTCACAACATAATCCAATAAATTGTCGGATTTTTCAGGGTTACCCCCCCCCCCCTCCTTGTCAATGCTTAAGTAGCCCGCGTAGCCAGCAACAGATCAATTATAAGTCAACTACAGAATATTTTGGAAAAAATCTGAAGAAATAGTGAATAAAAGTGAAAACAGGTTACCGCCTGGAATCGAACTCTGGACCCTCACTAGCGCGACGATCTGCCCTACTAAGGGGGGTATGGTATACGGTAATATCACTCACGATTTCTGTATAACCCAACGAGTATCCTATGTTTAGGGTACAATTTTTCCCTTTCAGAAATACAAAGCTCGAATTGGGCAATATCAAGTAACTTTTAAGAAATTAGCAACCATGTAAACAACCTGAGTTCTGCTTTTCTCCTAAAAATTAAGCCGCATCAGTACCGATTCAAGTCCAATTTACTATAAAACCCTATGCAATTAAAGTTATTTTGAGGGGTTAGTTAAAAACAGTAATATGGCCTAGAATGGAAATGTATTAAACTTAAATGGGCAGAGCCATGAGAAAAATTCATATTCATTTTGAAAACTTAGCAAGACCGGGAGTCTGCGGGTTAAGAAATTTTCCTTTATAACCTGCTGTGACTATCAATGCAGCATAATTTCGGTTACTTATTAAAGGGAACTGTAAAGTTCCTGAATAGTGATCAAAGTTTGATTTAGAACACGGATTCAGCTAACACAAATTGGTATTAAAGTAATACTGCATTACGACAAGATTTTATGCAGCGTACTTTATAAATTAAATTTCCTTTCTTAATCGCAATTTACATCACAATGATTAGTGTCTTCTCAGGTTGTCAAAATCAACTTGTTTTAATCATGTTTAACAATTTCTTTCCTACGTTCTCAGCAAAATTACTGCTGTCAGGCACGTTTCTGGTAATTCATCTCTTCAAAACCGCTGCTTTACCGTATATCAAGTAATTGAAGTATATATCGCACGTGATAAGGAAGCATTATCATAGTATGCCAACATTAATGCAAACGCCTTCATGGTGATATCAAATATGTAAACTCTGGAGCTCGCATGTATTCTAATTTCTAACGTGTTATTTTTATTGAGAATGATATAAAAAGGTCTTTTTGTAGAGACCATGACCACTCCAACTGTCAGAAGTGCCAAGACTACCTAAAATAATTATTCTACAGAGTCCTATAGATCAGAATGAATGCAGCCAGCAGAAAAAACGAGTTCAACGACTGTAAGTTGAAGTTGCTTTTGTATATTACGTTAATGACTCCATTCTTGTTATTGCGTTTTCCGCTTTGCAATAGCATTATTTAGAAATAATTCGGTTTTCATGTATTTTCCTTTGATTAAATAAATATACCCATGAAGGATAATTTTCCCAGTTTTAGTGTCAAGGTAAAATTAGAATTTTTTAAGCATTGAATCGTTGGCAATATCTTAAGTTTACGAACATTTCTTTTGCTGTATCTAGAGTACAGATAGTATGCTCATTCTTTGAAGTGTACGTTTTTCAATATTTTAAAGGCCAAAGTGTGGTTAATAAATGTATAAACAATTAGCTTCGAATTCAAAGAGTTTAAAAGCTGACGTACAAAATTGCCAGTTCCTCCACTTGTTATCGGAATATATTTAAACTCTTTTCGAATTAACTCACTATAGCAATGCTAGTTTCAGTGGGTTGTACTACGGCAAGACATTACCCCGATGAGTGGGTTTGGTAGTCTTAAGATTCCTAGAGCTAGTGTAGAAAAAAAACCCAAGATAACTCTGTCAATACATCTTACGTAGGTATAAAAACTAATAGACTTTTTAACAGACCTATAAGGTAGAAACAATTTTGTGTAAGAAATGATGACGTCACAGCAGAGTTGTAAGTCGACATGTACGTCAAACTTAATAAGAAATCCATCATTAGATGTCTGTAGCACGGAAAGCGAAGACTAAATTTAGTTATCTACTTATAAAAGATGATAAACCTCAACACTATGCAGAAAGCCACCTTAATTGCTGCGAATGACTTTGGTCGCAGCTCCATTCAACCTATTCTGCATTTGCTTTCTTCACAACTGAATCTGCTCATGGGGTGGGGGCTTTTGAAGTCCCTTTATGAAACTGCGCAAAGGCACAACTCATGATACTAGTCTTAAATAGATAAAGTGGTAAAATACATTAGATATCGGAGCTACAAATTTATGGCAATTTGGGCTTTCGTCTTTACCCAGGTTTCACAAATCACTATTGAAAACGTCGTTTTGGCTCAATTTCGGGTTATATTCACTTTCTCCTTCAAGTTTATCTTTTTTCTTTCACCAAACTTTTGAATTTCATTTCGTCATTGTAACCATGCAAAAAGTCTAACTAGGTATTGTGTATAAAAATGTCGAGAGGTGACCTGATGCCTCGCATGTTTAGCTCGATATGCTTGAAGATTTGGTTTTTTCAGTTGTTACCTAGGCATTATGTGCCATCCACATAGTCATGAAATTCTGATGTCAGAGTGACTTTATTGGCTATTGACTACATCACAATATTACGAACCTAACATTTTTGCCTAAAAATATAAATGCCTCAGTTTCCTAAATGAGATGTGGTTCTTGCACTAAAGAACTTCGACGTTGCCGTTATCGCACTTTCATTCCATCCGAAATACACAAGTCAGTAGAGTTGAGAAGCCAAACCGATAACCTTGTGTTTGTGGATTTCCAATCTGACAATCGATCACAACTTATATGATAACTATATAGATATAGCATAGTATTTTCTTTTTTTGCTCTGTTCTTTTTTTGTTCATTAGCACCGAAATGTGTCTTTTGCCGACAATATATACGTA